>SNQJ01S0022360.1:120223-135275 GCA_010110895.2 Picea sitchensis | reverse complement strand
GGAAGAATTCTCATTAACCGTTGTGAATAATGAATAATTTACACATGATATACTCTGTATAACTCAATGAGTTTGAATGGAGGATAACCAATGCACCGTATTGGTGGTCCAGAGTGATATGGACACACACCAGTAGTTACAGGAGTGAACTGCCACCTAGTCTATTCTCTTAAGCAGTTATGGGAGTGAACTGCCACCTAGTTGAGTTAACTAGTCAACTAGTCTTCAGTTAAATGACTGAACATAGAGTAGTGAGGAGTTAAATTAGGGAATCAAGGCTAATGTGCCACTCTCGTGATGATACCAAGGCAAGGTGGAATTAGCGTGGTGATGATCCCAATGTTGTATGGTGACAAAACCAATGCAACATCTAAACTCAACTCAACTAGTCAAACTGAAATGTCAACTGAAAGAGAATATTATCGAGGTGGAATATTCTCCCCTAAGTTATAGGAAACTGGATAATGACTAATTATGACTAATAAACAAGGAAAAAACTTAGGAAAAAAAATCCTAGGTGTGTGTGAAGTAACTCCAACACCTCCCTTGAACATCACTATGGTGAAAATAAAGATTGGGACCCGCCAACAAGGCCATGTTAGGTACCCAAGTAGAAAATATACACTGAAAATAAAGTGAGGAAAGAGGGAAAAACTCATGGGAAAACCCCCCCCCCTCAAGGTACAATGTGTGTAAAAAGAATAACTACAGTTGCTAGGAAACTATGTCCTTCACTCCAAGACGAATTCACTGAGAATGTAATTTCTGCTCAATGAAGGTATTGGTGAAGATGTCTACCATCTGTTCTGCTGAAGGACATAACTGTAAGTCCATGATTCCCTCATGTACTAAGTCTCGGATGTAGTTCATGTAGATCTCTATGTGATTCGTCTGGTTCCTCTAAACTGGATCTCTATAGAACTTCAGAGTTCTCTGGTTGTCACACCAGATGATGATCGACTGATGAAACTGAATGCCCAACTCAGTGAGAAAATTTTGTAGCCACATAGCCTAAATGGTTATGTTAACTACCCCTCTTTACTCCACCTCAGTTGAAGATAGAGAAATGGAAGCTTGCTTCTTGCTCGACCACCAAATAGGCCTGGCACCAAGACTGAGTGAGTAACCAGATGTGGACTTGCGATCAATGTTATCGCTAGTGCAGTCAGAATCAGTAAACCCAATGAGATCTAATGTAGAGTTTGTTGCATAATGAATCCCAAAGATGATCGTGCCATGTACGTATCGAAGGATACACTTTGCAGCTTTCCAATGTAGCTCATGCGGCTCCTGCATGAACCTGGAAACTGCACCAACTACATAGGAGAGGTCTGGTATGGAGTGTGTGAGATACAACAAGCTCCCCACTAGCTGTCTGTACAATGTGCTATAAACTTGTGGAGTCTCCCTGCAATCCTCAAGTTTGACTACTGATAGGAAATGAGTCGGAGAAGACTTGCATTCTATCATGTGAAATATCTCAAGGAGATCTCTTGCATACTCACCTTGATACACTTTGATGCTTGATGCATCCTGACTGATCTCGAGTCCAAGGAAGAAGTGTAGTGGACCCATGTCCATAATCAAAAACCTTTCATGTATAATTCTCTTAACTGCAGCAATCGCTCATGTCGATCACCCGGTGATCAACAAATCATCGACATACAGAACTAAAAGTAGAAGTGAATCAACCGTCCTGAGCATGTAGAAATTTGGGTTTGATTTACGATTTAGAAATTTTTGTGACAATAGGTAGGAGTCCATCTTGGCATACCATGCCCTCAGATCCTGCTTGAGTCCATAACGTGACTTCTTCAGTCAATAGACAAAAGATGATTTCTGCATAAATCCCTGGGGCTGCTCCATGTAGATCTTCTCAGAAAGATCACCGTGAAGAAATGCATTATTCACATCCATCTGATGGAATTCCCATCCATTGGTTGCCACAATGGAAAGGGATAATTGAATGGAATCCATCTTCACTACTGGAGCGAAGGTCTCATCATAGACAATACTATGAACCTATTGAAATCCTTTGGCAACAAGCCTGGCTTTGTATCTACTAATCTGTCCATCCTCTACACTCTTGGTCCTATAGACCCATCTACATCTGACAAGTTTCCTCCCAGAAGGAAGGGGAACGACATCCTAAATCTGGTTCTCGAGTAGGGAGTTGTACTCCTCGTGCATGGCGGATTCTGAAAATGGATTTCCAGCAGCCTCACCATAAGACTATGGATCGTAAGACTAAACCAAAAAAATATGCTCGGAGGGAAATTGCTTAGTGGAAATGAGTGCAACAGGATTCTCCTCGAAATTAGATCGAGTCCTCCTAGTATCGAATGGATCACCAACAAGATCCCTTGTATCATGAAGAGTAGTCTATGCCCACTTGGGCCTCTACTCTGGCTTTGCAACTGCATCTGGATGCCGTGACTTTGCATATGACTATACTGAATCTGAATCTGAATCATCTGAGTCCTGTGAATCAGAACTCTCATATGAAAAAGAATCAACATGTGCATGCTCCACATCTCAAACAAGTGGAAGAGTGAAGGTGTTTGAATGTGGCTAATGAGGTACATGCGAGACACTTTCCTTCAATTGGAAATTACTCTCAATGACGAGTTGGTCTGAGGAAATATCAATAAGCCGGATATCCCTTCACACCATCGGGGTATCCAACAAAAATGCACTTAATTCTCTGTGGATCAAGTTCCTTCCTCTTTTCATAGGGAATCCAGGCCCATGCATGTGAACCAAAAATGTGAAAGTGGGTCACTTACAGTTTGAGGCCGCTCCAAGCCTCATAGGGGGTCTTATCCTTGACAGATCTATGGGGAGATCTGTTTTGGATGTATGTTGCACATTTAAGTGATTCAGAGCATAGTCTCTGTGGTAGTGACTTTGCATATAGCATGGAAGATGCCATCTCCTTTAGAGATATGTTTTTCTACTCAACAACTCTGTTTTGCTGCGGAGTGTAGGGAACTATATGTTGCAAATGAATCCCTGCCTCATGGAAAATATTATAGATCTCATGATTTACATACTCTCCTCCATTATCAATTCAGAGGAATTTGATCTTCTTTCTGGACTGTGTCTCAACCAGGGCTTCGAAATCTTTGGAGTGTTGAAAGACCTCAGATTTTTGCTTGAGAAAGTACATCCATATAAAACGTGAGAAATCGTCAACAAAAATAAGAACAAAATTCTTTTTACTCATGGATGGATGTGGAAAAGGACCCATGAGGTCACTG
The DNA here is from genome assembly GCA_010110895.2 of Picea sitchensis. NCBI lineage: Eukaryota > Viridiplantae > Streptophyta > Pinopsida > Pinales > Pinaceae > Picea > Picea sitchensis. The sequence continues at coordinate 132,015 of SNQJ01S0022360.1, read as the reverse complement.
TGGATCAGATCTAAAGGTGCGGAAGCTCGTTGAGACTTTCCTTTGTCAAATTTCTCTTGAGGGTGTTTTTCGAGAACACACCCCTCACATACTTTCTTGGACAAATGGATGTTTGGTAGACCATCAACTAATTTTTGCTTGATCAGTTGTTGCATGTATATGAAATTCAAATTTCCAAACCTTTCGTGCCATATCCTACTAATTTTATCAGCATGAGTAAGCAGTAAAGCATAATGAGGTTCAATGAATTTAGAAAAAGTATACAGTCTAGAATGATGATTTATTGCACCGTTAGAAACCCTGGAGTTGGTTTGCATGTCATAGATGTCCATGGAATTTGGTGTGAATATGAATTTATTTACGGTGCCAGAATTATTCATCTGACACATAGAGATAGAGAGAAGGTTGACATAAAGATTGGGAACATGCAACACATTCTCGAAGCTTTTGTTGTTGAGTTCAATCTTTCCTTTTCCGGTGACTTCGACAGAAGAGTTGTCCCCCATCATAATAGGAGGACCTTTGCATGCATCCAAAGAATAATATACTTCTTTTGAGGTAGTCATGTGATGTGATGCTACCGAATCAATGAACCAAGCATCGGGAAAGGAATTGATGGAAATCAAGGCATGGCTAGAATTGCCTTTCTTGGAATTCAGACATTCTAGCTTCTTCTTCTTGGCACCCTCGGGGATGCGATCTCCAAGTTTGTTTTGTTGAATTATTTAAGACATCAGACCTATTTTTTTTTGCATGCATGCATATTCCGAATGGAATCCTTTGTGACATTACGTGCATTTCTCCCCTTTTATTCCCTTTTCCCCTTTGGATCTAGAGGCATTGGTGAAGGGTTTTGTGTACCCTTCCTTCTTCATATGTGCATGAGATTTTCGTTTATCTTTATCTTTATATTTCTGATATTTTTGGCTTCCATCATGCACAGTGAGTGCATGCTCCCTTGGGCCTTTGATTGTGCCCATGTTGATGAGCTTGGTTTTCTCTTGTGTCGGGGATTCGATAAAGTCCTCAAGAGAAGGCATCTTCCAGGTGGCTCCAGAGGCGAATCTAACAGTATGGAATGTGGATACAAACGCATAAAATTCAGGACCAATCTTGGAGAGAATGGTGAGAACCATTTGTTTCTCCTCCGTCGATTTATCAACCCCGCAAGCTTTGAGTTGCGACAATAAATGCTTGAATTTGTAAAGAAATCCTAGATATTGTCGAATCTTTTTGGATCTAATGTGAGAAGCTCCACCTCTAGCATGTGTCCCCTCATATCATCCTATTTTCCAGATATCCCTTCCAAGGTTTTCCAGTCTTCATTGGGAGTCTTATAGGTATATATGTGAAAAAGGAGTTCGGGAGAAATAATACTGCAAATTGTTCTGAGTGCCTCATCAATGTGATTTAAGTACTTGGAATTTTTTATGGATGATGCCAAATCTGTATCTGTATTCATGGTTAACCTGTACAACCCTCTGGATCTGAGATGTATGGATACTTTCTCCTTCCATGCAAAATAGTTGTAAGGTGTAAGAATGAATTATTTTTGGAATTCCATCTTTCCGCTGTCTTCAATTTTTTGTACCTGCAAAACATTTTGGTGTATCTTTTTCTTAGGAGTGTGTCAACTCTGATACCATGTAAATTTGTTGAAAATGCACAGAATATATCTAGATAAAAAATAATACACACATTTGCAGAGAGAATTTTAGAAAGAAGACGAATGAGAGAAAGAATGGAAGAATTCTCATTAACCATTATGAATAATGAATAATTTACACATGATATACTCTGTATAAATCAATGAGTTCAACTAGAGGATAACCAATGCACAATAGTGGTGGTATAGAGTGATATGAAAACAAACCAATAGTTACGGGAGTAAACTTCCACCTAGTCTAGTCTCTCAGGCAGTTACGAGAGTGAACTACCACCTAGTTGAGTTAACTAGTCAACTAGTCTTCAATTAACTGACTGAACATAGAGTATTGAGGAGTCAAATTAGGGAATCAAGGCTATTGCACCACTCTCGTGATGATACCAAGGCAAGGTCTAATTATCATGGCAATGATCCCAATGTTGCATGGTGATAAAACCAATGCAACATCTAAACTCAACTCAACTAGTCAAACTAAAGTGTCAACTCAAAGAGAATATTCTCCCCTAAATTATTGGAGACTGGATAATGACTAATAAAAAAGGAAAAAACTTAGGAAAAGAAAATCCTAGGTGTGCGTGAAGTAACTCCAACACACACACACACACACACACACACACACACACATATATTGATATGGATAGGGTTAGTGTTAAGGTTTCCCTATGTTGGTTTATATGGTAAAAAAATTATATATATATTGATATGAATAGAATTAGTGTTATTGTATTCATACTATAATCGATACAATAAGCAATGTATATCATATTGGATAGTGCAAATGTTATGGACACACTATATGTTAATCTATAGTCTATAATTTATTACGCATTGTAAGCTTTTTTGGATAGCATGACTTGACATAGACATAGTAGTTATTCTAAGTGCTATGAAAACCCTCGTAGCATTTTTCTTAACTACAAATAAGTTCATGATTCTAATCCAATAGCGACGATAAATTTACTCTGCATATAATAAAGGAATAAAGTTATGGTTTTGATCAAATATTGAAGAGTCAATGAGATTTAATGTCCCCTAAAAAAATTATTTTTATTTGGGAAATTTGGGGTACATTACATATGGTATCAGATATGAAGGTTACAACACCTGGACCTGAGGGTAAGGCCAAATTATTTTAAGTTTTTATTTATGTTAAATAAAAAAAACTAACAAATATGTTTACTGTTACAAACAAAAAAATTGTTGGTTTGTTGTAATAATGTTAGCAGAGAATGAAGAAGAGATCAGACCTAAAGAGAATCCTAATCAAGGAATTCCTAAAGAACCTGGGCATAACAACGAATGAAGTTCAGGCACCTAAGTTTTGGAAACAATGAAGAACATTATCGTGGGATTACAAGTGTTCAAATAAAATAATGAAAATCTGAAAAAGGCACATGAAGACCAGTTAGAAATAAATTAAATGTTGTTGCGTAGTATAGTAACAAAAAAGATCTCAAAGTACAATGAAAAAGAGGAAGAAGTCGACAAACATTCCTCTAAAAACTTTGGTCATGAAACTGAAAATGAGAACAGTTCTTCCGAAGACACACACGTGGCAGGAAACAAAACAACTACAGGCAAAAAAAGAAAACAAATAGATCACTTGGAAGGTGAATTCAAGAAAATAAAACCATCCACCTTTGACGAAGAATCAAGGATAGGTGAAGAAGTTGAAGCATGGCAACTAGATATAATCAAATATTTCCAGATCTACAATTACTCTAGTAATATGAAATTCAGAATGGCCATTTACAACTTGAAGGGAAAATCAAGTATCTGGTGGAAAGACCTGAAATTGGCTAAAGGATTGAAAGAGAAACATATGGAATGGTCATATTTTAAGAAATATTTCAAGAAGAAATATTGGTGAGAAATATACTACAAAAGAAAGACTAAGAAATTTTACGAGCTAAGACTCAGACAAATGACCATGGACGACCTGATAAATAAATTTCTCGAACTCATGAGATTTGTACCATACATAAAGGAAGAAAAAGTAAATATACAAAAATTCTTAAGTTGTCTACCACAGTCGTACAGAGACATAATTGAATTTGAAAACCCAAACACTTTAAACAAACTATTTAGAAAGCCTTGGATGTTCTATGATCGGTACAAACATAGGAATGAAATTCCCAAGGCATGGAAGGACAAGAAACAAGACATAATGAATCAAAGAAAGAAATTCTTCCAACCAACCTCTTTCCGGAATATGGAAAAAGGTTTCCAAAAGAAATACTATCATTCCAACACCCAGAGTGATCAAGGGGGAAGTAGACCAGTTAATCTGGGAGTCAAGAAAGTTGGGGACAACCCTAGAGAACCATTAAAGTGTTGGGAGTGTGGAGAACCTCACTTGAAGAGGAACTATCTATGCATAATTTCCACAACAAGAACTACATTCCATAACCTGCAAGAATCTTATACAGTAGGATATATGGGAATAAGCATGCACATAATTAATGTAGTTGTGGATGTCAAGAAAGTTGATCATAAATCCACTATCGTAGAGGTTGAAGGTAAAATTCACGATAACCGCATTTATATATTAATTAACCCATGATCTAGTCTGAGTTATTTTACTCTTGGTTTAGTTGAATTAAAAAACCTCAAGAAAGTAAAGAATGCTAATTCATAGTTAGTACAGTTAGCAACAGGGACCAAGAGAAAAGTAGCATATGTTATTCCTAAATGTGAACTCAACATAGATGGTCAGGGTACAAAGTTAAATCTAACCATTTTACCTTTGGGATCTTATGATATAATCATTGGAATGGACAGGTTAGAGAACCATAAAGTAATTTTAAATTGTTACAAAAAGTTACTTACTTACAGAGACAAAAACAACACAGTTAGGACGATTCAATGGATCAGAGAAACAATTTCGGTTTGGTAGATATCAACCATGCAGTTTAAGAAATGTATGAACAAAGGTTGCCAAGTTTATGTTATTCACGTAATTAATCTATTAGAAAAGGAAAAAAAAACTAGTTTAGAGGACTTTACAGTCCTACAGGGTTTTAGAGATGTATTTGTGGACAAAATACCAGAACTACCTCCAAGAAGAGAGATATATTTATCTATCGATATATTACCTGGATCTGCCCCGATATATAAGGAACCTTATAGAATGAGTTTACCGTAATTAACGGAGCTGAAAATTCAGCTGTAAGAACTATTAGATAAATAATATTTCAGACCAAGTATCTCGCCTTAGGGAGCATCGGTTCTTTTCGTTAAAAATAAAGATGAGGCTTTGAGACTATGCATTGACTATTTACAAATAAATAAGACGACGATCAAGAATAAGTATCCTTTACCTAGAATTACTGACCTGTTTGACCAAGTGGGAGAAGAAAAGATCTTCTCTAAGTTAGATTTAAGGTTTGGTTATCACCAAGTCAGAATAAAGGACGAAGATATATATAAAACGACATTTAGAACACAATACAGACACTATGAGTTTGTCGTAATATTGTTTGGTCTTACCAATGCACCAACAACCTTTATGTGTTTCATGAATAGTATATTCAGTCAATACCAAGATAAATTTGTGTTGGTGTTTATCGATGATATTTTAGTTTACTCGAAAACAGAAGAAGAACATGAAGAGCATCTGAAAATAGTATTGTAGACCTTAAGGAAAAACAAGTTGTATGTGAAGTTTGATAAGTGCGACTTCTACCAAACAAGGACACAATACCTAGGACATGTGATATCCAAAACGGGTATTGGAGTTGATCTAGAGAGGATAAAAGTGATTATGTAATGGCCTATCCCTAAGGATGTAACAAACATTAGATCATTCATGGGAATTATCGGTTATTACCGAAGATTTATCAAAGGATTTTCTAAGAACACGTATCCAATTACATCCCTACAAAAAAAAGGAATAATATTTACTTGGTCACAAAAGTGTCAGGACAACTTTGATAAGATAAAAGGACTGTTAATTACAAAACTATTCTAAGGGTAGCGGATCCTAAAAAAGACTTTAGAGTTTGCGTGGATGCAAGCAAAGAAGGATTGGGAGGTGTCCTAACACAAGATGGACACGTGATTTGTTACAAATCACGTAAAATGAAAGAACATGAACGGAAATATGTTACACATGATTTGGAGTTAGCAGTCGTAATTCATGCACTTGAAATGTGGTAACATTATTTAATGGAGAGAAATTTTTTTCTACTAACTGACAATAGTGGTGTAAATTTTTTATTCAGTCAACCAAATCTCAATGCAAAGAAAGTAAGGTGGCTATCATTTTTAAGTGAATTTGATTTCGAAGTAAGACACATCAAAGGCAAAGAAAACAAAGTTGTAGATGCCCTAAATTGGAGGACTAATAGAATTTTTGAGATAAGTGTTAGCAAAGAAGAAAACAACATCGAACAAAGAATAAAATATGCAAGTTGTAATCACGAAAAATACATCAAAACAACAACACAATTACAAGTAAATGATGAAAAACCAGACAAAATAGATCTGAGTTTGGATAAAAATGGATGCTAACGTTAAAAAACAGGATGTACATACCTAATTCTGTTGATTTAAATTCAACAATTCTTGACGAATTGCACAAAAGGCCATATTCTTGTCATCCACGATACCAGAAAATGATAACAGCCTTAAGAAATTTGTTTTATTGTCCTAACATGAAAAATGAAACAACTGAATACTTATCTAAATGCTTAGATTGTCAACATGTAAAGAATGAAAATCAACATCCATCCGGTCTGCTATAGCCCCTACCTATACTAGAATGGAAGTGGGAGATCATCTCATTGGACTTCATCATAGGTTTTCCTAAGAATCAAAAGAAAAATGACTCAATTATGGTAGTGATTGATAAACTTAGAAAATATGCACATTTTATACTCGTGAAGTCTACTTATAAAGGAATTAATATTCCTGAAATTTTTATGAAATAAATATTTAGATTACATGGAATTCCTAAGATGGTGATCTTGGATAGAGATGTCAAATTTATGTCAAAGTTTTGGAAGGAATTGTTTGTAGGATTGGACACTAACATAAATTTCAGTACAAGCTACCATCCACAAATGAATGGGAAAACTGAACAAATGAATCAGATTGTGGAATACATGTTACAAATGTATGTGAGAACAAAACCAACTAAGGGGAGGACTACCTACACTTAGTTGAATTTGCTTACAATAATGGATACCAGACATCAGCTAAGATGAGTCCCTTCAAAGCAATATATGGAAGGAAATGCACAACTTCGATTATCTTGGATAATACAGTTGATAGGTTTATGATGGGACCAAAAATTCTCCGGGGAATGGAGAAAATGGTAAAAAGGGTACATCAAAATTTAAAGGAGGCCCAAGACCGACATAAAATCTACGCATATTTAAAAAGGAGACACCAGGAATTTCAAATTGGGGACCATGTATATCTGAAAGTCAGAGCAAGGAGAAGCTCTCTAAAGATAGGAAATTTTTCAAAGGTGGTGCCCAGGTTTTGTGGCCCCTTCGAGATTTTAACTCGAATTGGACCATTGGCGTATCAACTAGCACTTCGTGCAAATTTAAAAGTTCATAATGTTTTTCATGTTTTCTTATTAAAAACATATATTCATGATCCTACTCACATCACTGATTGCAACATGGTGCAGGTGGAACCAAAAGGCAAGTTCCAAGCGGAACCTCTGTGCATTTTGGACATGAAAGAAACAGTACTACGAAACAGAGCCATCGCCCAAGTAAAAGTGCAATGGAAGCACTTTATCCCTGAGGAGGCCACTTGGGAATTGGACGAATATTTGTAGAAATCTTATCCAACCCTATTTCGAGAGATGAATGAACATTGAGGACAATGTTGTACTTAAGGGGGAGAGGATATATTATCCCCAAAATTTTAGAATATTAAATTCTAAGTAAACTTTGGAATAAATTTCCGTTTTTTGGAAAATTCAGATTTGGAAATTATTTTCCATTTATGGAAAATCCAAATTTTGAATTTTTATTATTGTAATTAATTATTTGATGACTCTTGGGAAAATATTTGACTTTCCCAACTAACCTCTTTTAATTTGACACATGTGAAAGACAAACTTTTTATAAATTAAATGTTGGAAGACAAATGGAACAACTAGGTTAAAAATAGATGACCATGACTCCATGAGTGGCGAACAGGTTTGACTTGCCTCAAGGCTGATTTTTACAAGTGGAAAATGTGGAATTTGACCACTAGAAGCCCCTAAAAATCATGGATTTGTAAAGATGTGAATTTCCCAAGGAGGGAAGCAAAGACATAGGCACAAGATGCATATAACAACAACATATGGAGGAGGAAGGATGATGCTTAGTATGTTGGAGAAAGGAACACTATTTGTTGTTATGAGCACTCTGAGTGTGAGGCAACATAATTTTTTATCTATGGATGGTGAATGTAGCTAAGGAGGATCATTCAGTTTTCCCTTATAGACCCATGGTCAGACGAGGGGGTGAATAAGGCAAGTGACTTGGTTGTTGTGTTCTACGGTTGGGTGCAATGTGGTTATTCTATTTTTATTCCAGCATCACGTTCAGATATGTATCTTGACTTGCATTCTTTGTCCATATTATTTTTTATTACTATTGGTTAGGAATGTGTTGGTTTATTATATTTCAAGGGTACTATAATGTTTTAAATTGAAATGTGATGATGGTATATATACATATGTATATTCTGATCTATATAGAAATATCAAAACTATTGTATGTTCATCTTAATCATTTAATATGGTTATACACATATGAACCACTGTATATACATATATATGTGTTCATGAAAAAGAAATGATAGAAATGATTGTATGTTCCTATTGGTCATTAATATATATATATAAATGATTGTATATACATATATGTGTTTATGCATAAAGGTATGATACAACTATTTTTATATTCCTATTGACCATTGAATTAGATATATGTTGAATTATTGTTTCAAATATGTACAAATACCATAGATAATAGACAGAACGAATAACAGTCCATATATATGCTTTATATTATAAATAACCACAAAAAATAGTGTTTAAGTAGTCTACAAATGTATTGCAAAAGTAGTTGTTACATTCAATGAACCTTGTTCAAAATATTTACAAAACAACCTGTGTATTCAATTGATGATGGTTCAAATATTACAATGGAGTACCATAGGCAAAAGACTCCATTACCACTTGTATTGTAGACAAAATCTAAGAATAACGCATAAAATATTTATTCCTAGATCATAACTCGATTACCTCTCGAGAAAGAGGTGTTTCTTTATCCACTTCCCTCGATTTTATAAACCTACAAATGAAGAAAGATTAGAGTTTAGTAAACTATAGTAGTAGTTTAATGGAAAATAATTATTAATAATAATTCAAGGCAATAGTTATATTGAGTTTGGAAAAAGAGACAGATCGCCACTTGTGCTTATGCGACAATCTATCCACGATCCAAGAGGAGGAGGAGTGGACCCAATTTTGACTGATGGATACCCTCGCAAAATAAAAGAAATGCCCCATCATTAAATTCATGTAATTGTGTTTAAACCTGCACTTATAAACAAAGAAAGTGAAAGTAAATAACTAGCACATATTTATTAAAAGGATGCACGTATTCTCCAAAACCCTGTGTATTTTCACCTTAGATCATTAAAACCTAAAGAGGAGCATAATATGTGACATGTGTTAAATCACAATAGATTTTTAAAACCTAAATAGAAATTAGAGAATGGTAAATATTTTAAAGGTCTAAGTTCATAGTAACATATGGAAAGAACCAAAATCGGAGGTTAAAATTCTAACGATGTAGACATGAATTACCCACAGAGGGACTGATACGAATTTTAATTACATAGGAAGAAAACAAGACTTTCCCACTGAGGGTTAATTCTTCTATATAGATATTTTATATATATAACACATAATGTAATTTAGGAAACAGAGGGCTAATATTTCCCCATATATTTGATGTATGAAGAAAAGAATGTAACTTATGAACAAAGTGTTAACTCTTGATATACATATTTACAAAGAGAATATTTTCAAATTTCCACAGAGTATACATTTATGCAGAGCGTATTTGTGAATCATTAGATGCTTGTACACATAGTGTATCTATGAATTTCATAGAGGACTAATTACGAATTCCACAAAGTGCCAAAATAATTACAGAGATAACACTTTATGATTACACAGTGTTAATATAATTTTACAAAGGACAAAATTTTGGACTTTCCCACAGAGGATCGATGTGGTCGTATATGTTATCGTTGTATGTATACATAGGAAGTAACTTATGAATTAACAGAGTGTTAATTTTTACTATATATGTTCTTGTTGTATAATACACAGAATGACAATTACGAACATGGGTTGATATTTGTATATATAAATAACTTTTGTATAATAAACATAATGAAATTCACGAACATAGGGTTGATATTACCTAGAATGTAATTGAGGAATTTCCAAAGAAGGTTAATGAATATATACATATGCGTCAATGGTAAAAGGGAAAATACCCTTCGATTATTGACAATAGAAAAGTTGGGACAATAACAATAAACATAGTAAGTCTCATAATTCTTAGGACGAGTTCCAAAACTAGTAGGGTTATAATGGTGGAAGGAGACAGACCAGGGTTCGACGCTTAAAATGTTTCGGTCCACTAAAGAACCGCAAAAATTATGGGGCAGAAGAACAACAGTCAACTGAGGAAAATTTTAATAAACCACCAGTCCCGTAACCTTAAGCACAAAGGAACTCTGGGAGGAAAAATATATAGGGAGGCTCAACGAAAATACTTGTAAATCCTAAAACAAATTTCTACATTGCATGAAAATAGAGGATTTATTCATGAAACAATTCACACATAGGTCGTGAATAATGAAATAGTTACTTACCTTGGTGTGCAAAGAACCCCGAGTTACATTGTGGTTTTTCTTCATCGTGCACCGGTCTTGTTTCAACACGGGGACCATAAAAAAACTTGTTACAGAACCCAGCAGCCGAACCTCACGAAAGTGCACCGATAGGGTTGCAAACGCAGAGAAAAAACTCTTACAGGACCAAGGAGCTGAACCTCCCTATTGCGCACAGGTGGTGTTGCAAAACAACACAGAGAAAAAACTTGAAGACATAACCAAAGTGGGGAATCAATGAACGATGGTGACCTAGAAGGCCTCACAAAGAGGGGTAATGGTTGTTGGGTACACCCTATGTCGTTCCATGTGAAGCCATGGAGACGGTGAGCCCACATTGGGTGAGACAACCTAAGTGTCAAGTTTGGGAGGCACAATACAGGACTCCCCATTAATGAAATATCCAGAGGTAAATGCCCACAATACTGATCTCACATCCGCCATTAAAATGGTTTCGAACCTATTCAATGTTGGGCCATGTCACTAGTCAGGTCGGGTTTAACGTTGTTAGGAATAGGTTATGTTTTTGGTTCTAGAGAAAAACCATAAGTGTTATGGTGTATGTTTCGTACGCTATATAAAAGTCTTCATTGGTATGGAAACCATATAACAGTCCCTATGTAATGATATTTACATGTTTTGCATAGAAACTCTTCGACGAACTATGATATAAAATACATTGTGGTGTATTGTTATATGATAACGATATAAACTTTAGGAATAGTGTTATTTTTATCATAGTTTGTATGATATATGATACATAATGTCATGGTTACGATTTATCCCATATATATATGTAATGTCCCCACTTTGGGACATCATCACAGTGTAGAGATTTATGATGACTAGAGTAGCCAGATGGATGTTATAGCGAGTACATGGGTATTTGAGAGGCATTGTGGGGTCCATCTTGCATTGATCATCATATTTTGTCATTATGAGCCATTCTGCATAGGTTGGCTTTGGCTTCATTGCATTTCGACGATTTCCATGATTTTGACTATTTTGAGCTATAAGTTAATTGAAATCACTGAAGAGGTCATTTTGGGCACATTACTTGGAGGAACCTCTCAGTGTAATAGCTCATTGGAATTGGGAGGAGCAAAACTACAGGATGGGATGGCTAGAAGTGACTTTCATTTTCCAGGGAAGCCACAAGGAGAGATAAGGAGCTTTTCAGAGGTAAAAAGGTTAATTAATT
>SNQJ01S0022360.1:99796-120213 GCA_010110895.2 Picea sitchensis | reverse complement strand
TTTGAGGGTCTTGACTTAACAAACCCTAGAGGACGATTCGATGGTGAAATATTCCACCTAGCTTGTCCCAAGCTTGGTCTCGGAGATGCAATACGCTCCCACACCATTCTAGTTATAGATCTACTCAGTTGCAGGAGGATTCCACATCAGTTACTTGTGCAGATAAGGAGAGGGCGCACCAGTTGAGTGTTTCCAGCAAGGGGAGCGCACCATCCATTGAGGGAAGTTCACTGCAGGTGATTGGTAGGGATTTTGGAGATTCTATAACCTAGGTTCTTCTTGCAGGGTCTCCACCATCATTCCTAGTTCTTTCTGAGGGAGTTTATGTCTCATATTATTTCGTAGAGCAATGGGACGAATTGAAGATAAGGAGGGCATTTTTGAGATTCAGATCTAGTCAGTTTGGAGGGGTTACACTTCATATATGACCCCGAGACTTCACCTAGTGACTTGAAGTGTCCCAATCTATATTCCTAGGGATTTTCAGAGCATTTGGAGGCCTCCTTCAATAGGGCCAAATTATTTAGGGCTTCAGTCATCCAGTGGGGCTCACCATTCAATGGAGGAGTCAAATCTATAGAGTTTGAGAGTGGATTTGGAGATTTGGACACCTAGGTTGTCCTTATAGTTTTCCGATCTATCTGTTGACATATTTCTTAGGGTGATTGGACAGTTTTGGCAGCAGGACCAAATTATTGAGGGCTTCAGCATTCTGCAGAGTGTGGCACCTTCCAGCTTGGGGTTTTAGCATTTTCACGACCCAGATCTATTGTATTCAGTCTTCATTGTATATTCAACCTTTGTAGGATTGTTGGAGTCTTCTATTGGAGCGTTTTGTAGTAGCTCTATTGTTTATCTTCTTATCCATCTATTGAGCATTCCATATCGGCATCTTCATTGTAGTAGGTTTCTCTATCTTATGAATAAAATCTATTTGAGATGTTTTGTCTTGTCTATCATATTGCATATGGTTCATGTATGTTCCATGGTTGTCTCTTCTTCTTATTTGCTGCATACACACATATAAACACATCAGCAAACCCTAAGGCCGAAATCAAGAGGCCATTCAACAAGTAAACACATTTAAACAAGTAGGACAACAAAGTGTTTGACGAAATACCTCACTCATAAAAAGTTTTAAAAAGACACCAAAACAGTGATGATCCTTGCATAATGGCTTGGGATAATTAAAATATATATATATATATATGGACAGGGTTAGTGTTAAGGTTTCCATNTATATATATATAACATTAGTGTTATGGTATTCATACTATAGTCGATATAGTAAGCAATGTATATTATATTCGATAGTGAAAATGTTATGGACATACTATATGTTAGTCTATAGTCTATAGTTTATTACGCACCGTAATGTTTTTTGGATAGCATGACTTAACATAGACATGGTAGTTATTATAAGGGCTATGGAAACCATGGTCGCAATTTTATTAACTAAAAATAAGTGCATGATTATAATCCAACAACAACGATAAATTTACTATGATTATAATAAAGCAATAAAGTTATGGTTTTGATCAAATATTGAAGAGTCAATGAGCTTTAATGTCCCCTAACAAAAAAAATAAAATTGGGAAATTTGGGGTACATTACATATGGTATCATAGTTGACGGTTACAACACTTGGACTTGAGGGAAAGACCAAATTATTTAAAGTTTTTATTTCTATTTTAAAGAAAAAAAACTAACAAATATGTTTATTGTTACAAACAAAAAAATTGTTGGTATGTTGTGATAATGTCAATACAAAATGAAGAAGAGATAAGCCATGAAGAGAATACTAATCAAGGACTTCCTAAAGAACCTGGTCATAACAACGAAGGAATTTGATCCACCCAGGTTTTGGAAACAATGAAGAACCTTATTGTGGAATTACAAGTGTTTAATGCATATAATCAAAAGATGAAAAAGGCACAGGAAGACTAGTTAGAAATAAATGAAATTTCGATGCACAGTATAGTAACAAAAAAGAGCTCAAAGGACAATGAAAAAGAGGAGAATTCAACAAACGGTGCTCTAAAAACTCTGGTCATGAAACAGAAAACAAGAACAGTTCTTCTGAAGGAACACGATGGCAAGAAAGAAAACAACTACAAGAAGAAAAAGAAAAAAAGTAGATCACCTCAAAGATGAATTCAAGAAAATAAAACCATCCACCTTTGATAGAGAATTAAGGATGGGTGCAGAGGATGAAACATGGATACTACATGTAAATAAATACTTCCAGATCTACAATTAGTCTAGTAATATGAAAGTCAGAATGGCCATTTACAACTTGAAGGGAAAAGCAAGTATCTGGTGGAAAGACCTGAAATTGGATAAGTGATTGAAAGAGAAACAAATGGAATGATTAGATTTTAAGAAATATTTCAAGAAAAAATATTTGTGAGAAAGCTATTATGAAAGAAAGACAAAGGAATTTTACGACCTAAGACTCAGACAAGTGACCATGGATGATCTGATAAATAAATTTCTCGAATTCTTGAGATTTGTACCATACATCAAGGAAGACAAAGTAAAGATACAATGATTCTTAAGCTATCTACCAAAGTCGTACAAAGACATAATTGAATTTGACAACCCCAAGACTTTAAAGAAAGTGTTTAGAAAGGCCTGGTTGTGTTATGATAAGTACAAACATAGGCCTGAAATTGCCAAGGCATGGAAGGACAAGAAACAAGACTGAATGAATCAGTGAAATAAAGGCTTCCAACCAACCCCTTTATGGAATATGGAAAAAGGTTTCCAAAAGAAAGACTATCATTCCAACACGTAGAGTGCTCAAGGGGGAGGTAGACTAGTTAGTCTGGGACTCAACAAAGTTAGGGAGAACCCCAGAGAACCATTAAAGTGTTGAGAGTGTGGAGAAACTCACTTGAGGAGGAGTTGTCCATGCTTAATTTCCACAGCAAGAACTACAGTCCATAACCTACAAGAAGCTTCTAAAGTAGTAGACATGGGCATAAGTGTGTGCAAAAATAATGCAGTTGTGGATGGTAGGCAAGTTGATCACTAATACACTATCGTGAAGGTTGAAGGAAAATTCATTCATTTCTATATTAATTGACCCAAGAGCTTGTCTGAGTTATGTTACTCTTGGTCTAGTTGAATTAATAAAACTCAAGAAAGTAAAGCATGCTAAGTCCTGGTTAGTACAGTTAGCAACATGGACCAAGAGAAAAGTAATAGATTTTATTCCTGAATGTGAACTCAACATAGATGGTCAAACTACAAATTTAAATATGAACATTTTACCTTTGGGATCTTACGATATAATCATTGGAATGGATTGGTTAGATAAACATAAGTAATTTTAAACTGTTACAAAATGTCACTTACTTACAGAGACGAAAACAACATAGTTAGGACGATACAAGGGATCCGAAAACTAGTTTCGGTTAGGGAGATATAATCCATGTAGTTTAAGAAATGTATGAACAAAGGTTGCCAAGTTTATGCTATTCAGTTAACTAATCTGTTAGAAAAGGAAAACAAACTCAGTTTATAGAACTTTGGAGTCCTACATGGGTTTAGATATGTATTTGTGGATGAAATACCAGAACTACCTCAAAGAAGAGAGATAGATGTCTCTATTGATCTATTACCTAAATTTGCCCCGATATCTAAGGAACCTTATAGTATGAGTTTACCGGAATTAACGGAGATGAAAATTCAGCTGCAAAAACTGTTAGATAAATAATATATCAGACCAAGTGTCTCGCCTTGGGGAGCACATATTCTTTTTGTTAAAAGGAAAGAGGGGACTTTCAGACTATGCATTGATCATCGATAACTAAATAATATGAAGATCAAGAAGAAGTATCCTTTACCTAGAACTAATGACTTGTTTGACCAAGTGGGAGGAGAAAAGATCTTCTCTAAGTTATAATTAAAGTCTGGTTATCACCAAGTCAGAATAAAGGATGAAGATATAAATAAAACAACATTTAGAACACCATACATACACTATGAGTTTTTCGTAATTCCGTTTGGTCTTACTAGTGCACCAACAACCTTTATGTGTTTGATGAATAGTATATTCAGTCAATACCTACATAAATTTTTATTGGTGTTTATCGATGATATTTTAGTTTACTTGAAAACGAAAGAAGAACATGAAGAACATATGAAAATAGTATTGCAAACCTTAAGGAAATACAAGTTGTATGTGAATTTTGATAAGTGTGACTTCTACCAAAGAAGGATACAATACCTAGGACACGTGATATCCGAAGAGGGTATTTTAGTGCATCTAGAGAAAGGAAAATATATTATGGAATGGCCTATCTTTAAGGATGTAGAAGACATTCGATCATCCATTCGAATTACCGATTATTACTGAAGATTTATCGAAGGATTTTCTAAGATCGCGTATCTAATTAGATATCTACAGAAAAAGAGAATAAGATTTACTTGGACACAAAAGTGTCAGGGCAAATTTGATAAGCTAAAAGGACTGTTAACTACAAAACCTATTATAAGGGTAGCGGATCCTGATAAAGACTTTACAGTTTGTCTGGATGCAAGCAAAGAAGGCTTGGGAGGTGTCCTAACACAATATAGACATGTCATCTGTTACGAATCACGTAAACTGAAAGAACATGAATGGAATTAAGTTACACATGATTTAGAGTTAGCAGTCGTAATTCATGTGCTGAAAATGTGGCGACATTATTTAATGGGGATAAATTTTCTACTACTCACTCACAACGGTGGAGTAAATTTTTTATTCAGTCAACTAGATCTCAATGCAAGGCAAGAGAGGTGGCTATCCATTTTAAGTGAATTTTATTTCGAAGCAAGACACATCAAAGGAAAATAAAAAAAAGTTGCATATGCCCTAAGTCATAGGAATAACAGACCTTTTGAGATAAGTGTTAGCAAAATAGAAAAAAACCTCGAACAAACAATAAAATATGCAAGCTATAATGACGAAAAATACATCAAAACAACAATAGAATTACAAGTAAATGCTAAAAAACTGGACAAAACAGATTTGAGTTTGGATAAAAATGGACTGCTAAGGTTCAAAAGCATGCTATACATACCTAATTCTATTGATTTAAAGTCAACAACACTTGACGAATTTCACAAAAGGACATATTATGGTCATCCAAGATACGAGAAAATGATAACAACCTTAAAAAATTTGCATTATTGGCCTAACATGAAAAGTGAAACAACTGAATATGTATCTAAATGCTTATATTTTCAATAGGTAAAGGCTAAACATCAACATCCAGCTGGTCTGCTACAACCCCTACCTATACCCGAATGGAAGTGGGAGATTATATCATTGGACTTCATCACGAGTTTGCCTAAGAATCAAAAGCAAAATGACTCAATTATGGTAGTGATTGTTAAACTTAGCAAATATGCACATTTTATACCTGTGAAGTCTACTTATAAAGAAATTAATATTTCTGAAATTTTTATGAAATAAATATTTATATTACATGGAATTCCTAAGTGCGACGAGTACCTACACTTAGTTGAATTTGCTTACAATAATGGATATCATACATCAACCAAGATGAGTCTCTTTGAAGCATTATACAAAATGAAATACACAAATCTGATTAGTTGGGATAATCGAGTTGACGAGATTATGATGGGATAGGAAATTCTCCAGGAAATGGAGAAAATGGTAAAAAGGGTACAACATAATTTAAAGGAGGCCCAATATCGATAGAAAAGCTACGCAGATTTAAAAAGTAGAGGCCAATAATTTCAAATTGGGAACCATGTATATCTGTAATTCAAAGCAAGGAGAAGCTCTCTAAAGCTAGGAAATTTTTCAAATTTGGTGCCCGGGTTTTGTAGCCCCTTCAAGATTTTAACTTGAATCAGACCATTGGTGTATCAACTAGCACTTGTTGCAAATTTAAAACTTCATAATGGGTTTCATGTTTCCTTATTAAAAAATTATATCCATGATCCTAATCACATCATTGATTGGAACATGGTGCAGGTGGAACCAGAAGGCGAGTTCCAAGAGGAACCTCTGGGCATTCTGGACAGGAAAGTAACAATACTACAAAACAAAGCCATCACTCACGTAAAAGTGCAATGGAAGCACTTTATCCCTTAGGAGTCCACTTGGGAATTGGAGGAAGATTTGAAGAAATATTATCCAACCCTATTCCGAGAGAGGAATGAACACTGAGGACAATGTTGTACTTAAGGGGAAGAGGATGTAATATCCCCAAAATTTTAGAATATTAAATTCTAAGTAAACTTTGGAATAAATTTCTGTTTTTGAAAAATTCGGATTTGGAAATTATTTGCCATTTATGGAAAATCAAAATTTGGAATTTTTATTATTGTAATTAATTATTTGATGACTGATGGGAAAATATTTGACTTTCCCAACTAACCTATTTTATTTTGACACATGTGAAAGACAATCTTTTTATAAATTAAATGTTGGAAGACAAATGGAACAACCAGGTTAAAAATAGATCATCATGACTCCATGAGTGGGGAACAGGTTTGAGTTGCCTCAAGGCTGATTTTTACAAGTGCAAAATGTGGAATTTGGCCACTAGCATACCCTAAAAATAAGGTATTTGTAAAGATGTGAATTTTCCAAGGAGGGAAGGAAAGACCTAGGTAGAGAATGCATATAAAAACGACATATGGAGGAGGCTGGGCACTGCTTAGTATGTTGGAGAAAGGAAAATTATTTGTTGTTATGAGAACTGTGAGTTTGAGGAAAAATAATTTCTTATTTGTGGATGGTGATTGTAGCTAAGGAGGATCATTCAGTTTTCCCTTATGGACTCATGGTCAGGCTAGGGGGTGAACAGGGCAAGTGAACTTGGTTGTTATGTTCTACGATTGGGTGGAATGTGGTTGTTCCATTTGTATTCCAACATCAGGTTCAAATATGTATCCTTACTTGCATTATGTTTTATTACTATTGGTTAGGAATGTGATGGTTTATTATAGTTCAAGGGTACTATACTATTTTAAATTGAAATTTGATGATGGTATATATACATATGTATATGCTCATCTATACAAAAATAACAGTACTATTGTATGTTCCTCTTAATCATTTAATATGGTTATACATATATGAACCACTATATATACATATATATGTGTTCATGCAAAATAAATGATAGAAATGATTGTATGTTCCTATTTGTCATTAATATATATATATATAAATGACTGTATATACATATATGTGTTCATGCATAAAGGAATGATAAAACTATTGTTATATTTGTATTGACCATTGAATTAGATAAATGTTGAATTACTATTTCAAACATTTACAAATACCATAGAGAATAGACAAAACAAATAACAATCCATATATATGCTTTATATTATCAATAACCACAAAAAATAGTGGTATTACAAAAGTAGTTGTTAAATTCAATGAACCTTGTTCAAAATATTTACAAAACAACATGTGTAGTCAATTGATCACAGTTCAAATATTATAGTGGATTAACATAGGCCAAAGACTCCATTACCACTTTTATTGTAGACAAAATGTAAGTAGAATGCATAAAATATGTACGCCTAGATCATAACTTGAATACCTTTCAAGCAAGAGGTGTTTCTTGGTCCGCTTCCGTCAATTTTATAAACCTACAAAAGAAGAAAGATGAGAGTTTAGTAAACTATACTAGTAGTTTAATGGAAATTAAGTATTAAGAATAAATCAAAGCAATACTTAGCCCGAGTTCGACGAAGAGCCACATCTCCACTTGTGCTTGTGCAACAATTTGTCCACGATCCAAGAGGAGGAGGAGTGGACCCAATTTTGATTGATGCGTACCCTCACAAAATAGAAACATGGCCCCATCATTAAATTCATGTAACTGTGTTTAAAAATGAATTTATAAACAAAGAAAGTAAAAGTAAATAACTAGCATGGATTTATTAAAAGGATGCACACATTCTCCAAAACCCTGTGTATTTTCACCTTAGACCATTAAAACCTAAAGAGGCGCATGAGATGTGACCTGTGTTAAATCACAATAAATATTTAAAACCTAAATAGCAATTAGAGAATGGTAAATATTTTAAAGGTCTAAGTGCATAGTAACATACGACAAGAACCAAAATCGGAGGTTAAAATTCTAATGATGCAGACACGAATTACCCACAGAGGGAATGATATGACTTTTAATTACATAGGAAGCGAACACGACTTTCCCACCGAGGGTTAATTATTCCATATAGATATTTTCTATATAAAACACATAATGTAATTTACGAAACAAAGGGTTAATCTTGCTCGATATATTTGTTGTATGAAGCATAGAATGTAACTTATGAACAAAGGTTTAACTCTTTCTATACATATTTACACAGAGCATATTTTCGAATTTCCACAAAGGATTAATACCATTAGATACTTGTACACAGAGCGTATCTATGAATTCCATAGAGGATTAATACTATATATATATATATATATATATATATATTATGCAGAGTATAAATTACGAATTCCACAAAGTGCCAAAATAATTACAGAGAACACACTTTTCGATTCAGAGTGTTAATATTATTTTACACAAGACGGAATTCTAGACTTTCCCATAGAGGATCGATGTGGTCGTATATATTATCACTGTATGTATACACAAGAAGTAACGAATTACCAGAGGGTTATTTTTTACTATATATGTTCTTGTTGTATAATACAAAGAATGAAAATTACAAACATGGGGTGATATTGTTATATATATATAATTGTTGTATAATACACAGAGTGAAATTTATGAACAGAGGATTGATATTACCTAGAATATAATTGAGGAATTTCCACATAAGGTTAATGAATATATACATATGCGTAGATGGTAAAAAGGAAAATCCCCTACAAAGTTTGACAATAGACAAGTTAGGATAATAACAGTCAACATAGTAAGTCTCATAATTTTTAGGACGAGTTCCAGAACTAGTAGGTTTATAACGGTGGAAGGAGATAGACCAAGGTTCGAGGCTTAAAAAGTTTCGGGGCACTAAATAACCGTAACAGGTATGGGGTAAAAGAAAAACAGTCAACCGAGGAAAACTTTAATAAACCACCAGTCCCGTAACCTTAAGAACAGAGGAACTCTGGGAGGAAAAATACATATGAAGGTGTAACGAAAATACTTGTAAATCCTAAAATAGAGTTCTACATTTGATGAAAACAAATGATTTATTCATGAAACACTTCACACAGAGGTCATGAATAACGAAACCGTTACTTACATTGGTGCGCATAGAACCCCGAGTTGCATTGTGGTTTTTCTTCATCACGCACCGATCTTGTTTCTACATGGGGAAAAAAAAAAAACTTGTTACAGAACCCAAGATCAAAATCTCACCAAAGCACACCGATAGGGTTGTAAACGCAGAGAAAAAAATATTACAGGACTAAGGAGCCGAACCTCCCTATTGTGCATAAGCCGTGTTGCAAAAAAAATGCAGAGAAAAAACTTGAATACAGAACCAAAGGGGGAAAACAATGAATGATGGTGACCTCGAAGGCCTCAGAAAGAGGAGTAATGGTTGTTGGGTACAGCCTGTGTCATTCCATGTGAAGCCATGGAGATGGTGAGGCCTCAGAAAGAGGAGTAATGGTTGTTGGGTACAGCCTGTGTCATTCCATGTGAAGCCATGGAGATGGTGAGCCCACATTGGGTGCGACTGCCTAACTGTCAAGTTTGGGAGGTATGATACATGCCTTCCCATTAATGAAATAGCCAGAGGTAAATTCCCACATGAGCGCTCTAAATTCTTCCATTAAAAAGGTTTTGAACCTATTAAATGTTGGGCCATGTCACTAGTCGGGTATGGTTTAACGTTGTTAGGAATAGGTTATGTTCATGGTAATAGACCAAAGCCAGAAGTGCTATGGTGTATGTTTGATACGCTATATCAACTTCTTCATTGGTATGACAACCATATAACAATCCCTATGTAACGATATTTACATGTTTTGCATAGAAACTCTTCGATGCACTATGATATAAAATACATTGTGGTGGATTGTTATATGATAACGATATAAAATTTAGGAATAGTGTTATTGTTATCGTAGTCTGTATGATATACGATAGATAATGTCATGGTTAAGATTTATGCCATATGTTAAATGAATATATATATATCCATATCAATATATATATATATTTTGATATGGATAGGGTTAGTGTTAAGGTTTCCATATGTTGGTTTATATGCTATATATATATTGATATGAATAGCATTAGTGTTATGGTATTCATACTATAATCGATACAGTAAGCAATGTATATCATATTGGATAGTGAAAATGTTATGGACTGACTATATGTTAGTCTATAGTTTATAGTTTATTATGCTAGTCTATAGTTTATTATGCACTGTAATTTTTTTGGGATACCATGACTTAACATAGACATTGTAGTTATTTTAAGGGCTATGACAACCCTTATCGCAATTGTCTTAATTACAAATAAGTGCATGATTCTAATCCAACAATGATGATAAATTTATTCTTCATATAATAAAGGAATAA
Source organism: Picea sitchensis (assembly GCA_010110895.2). Taxonomy (NCBI): domain Eukaryota; kingdom Viridiplantae; phylum Streptophyta; class Pinopsida; order Pinales; family Pinaceae; genus Picea; species Picea sitchensis. Next base: position 109,673 of record SNQJ01S0022360.1, on the reverse strand, counting down.
AGTTATGGTTTTGATCAAATATTGAAGAGTCAAGGAGCTTTAATGTCCCCTAATAATTTTTTTTATTATTTGGGAAATTTGGGGTACATTACATAGTTCTTGCAATGTTTTAAGAAACCTAAGAATTTTGTTAGATTACTCATCATACAAACCCTTTATGTTTCTGCAATCAAGAAGCTGTGATGAATTCTACTTTCCGTGGCATCTTGCACACATTACTTCAAAGTGATTTCTACAATAAGGCCTCTTCACCTGCCAAGCTTCACGTGATTCTAGCAGTTATTTTTCCTTTGATTGGTTGGTGGTGGTGCGAGCTCTCCATTGTGGCCTCAAATCATTGCAAATGTTTTTGGACAAACTACGGAGTGCATATAAAAAATATATAGAGTTCAACCCATGATAGTATGGAAACTTGGAGGATGGGGACAACAAAATAAAAATAATTTACATTTGCTCAACAACATCACGATCTATTAATTATTTCCTTGTAATGTTATGATGATGATGGAACCTTGCTTCTTTAATCGGGTTTAAGTTATTGTCATTTTTCTAATGTATTTTGAATGCATATAAAGAGACAATGGAAGCCAAACAACGCTATGTATTGATTGAAATTCAAAAGATTGGAAGTTATCTCCATTCCTAGGTTGTTGGATTAAGAACTAGTGGAAAAATATTTGGGAGTCTTTTTCCCATGGGGATTGGATATTAGCAATGTGGTAAAAGCCCCAAGTTTTCATTCCTTTACATTTGTATTGGCACTACTATTTTTATTTGGATAACATAAAAAATTATTAGATATCATGGTGATTGTATTGATCATTTTAGAGTAGCTAGGAATCGAACAATAAAGAAAGCAATTAGAAAATGATAAAACTTAAAAAAAAGAAAAAGAAAAATAAAATAAAACCTTTAGGTAACATAAAAAAATAAAACTAAAAATTGTAAAAAATAAAAAAAATTAATTTTTCTTTTTTAACAAATTTTCAAATGGATCACGAAAACTTCCTGAAAACAATATTAATATCATGATTTCATTTCTTACACTAAATTGGTTATTGAATTCACTCAAAACAAGAACCAATGAAGAAAATTGTGCATCACAACAGTAGGTTCGAAGACGATCCTGAAAACTTGTTCATGAAAAAGTGATTTTCAATAATCACAAAACATTTTAGAAAAGCATGCTTTATTGACAGGTTGAAGGAGTTGAGCATTCCATCACACATGTCATACCATTTTTCCGCCATAAAAAATCTTTCAGGAAACCAATTATGTCATGAAATATTTCCATACCACCCTCCTTCTAAGCCCATTAGTCATACATGTTGGAGTCGCATTCATCATTTCCTATGTAGTCGACATGAAACTTTTTATCCATCACTACTACCTCATGAATTCCCACATTTTATATCTTTCTGAGTCTCATACTTCCTTTGCCTCCTTTCCGTTCATTTTTTCATTATGAATAAAACCATCAAGCTCCCTTTCCATGACTACAGTGTCTTATTTTCCTTGCCATAAAAAATGTTTCACTGTGAGATATTTCATCTATAGTCCTACCAATAATTTTGTACAACTCACGTTGACTAATGTGGGATTCCTTAAGGCCCACCTTTCAAAAATTCTTGCCCCATCGACCTCAACACCTTATTTGGGATAGAGAGTATAGTTCCTTTTGAGTACCTTGAGGCTTGCATGCCTTAATGGAAATTTCTCTCACTGACAATCATGGGAATACATTAATATCCCTTTATTGTTAGATATTGCAAGTGGCTCAACATCAACTCATTCATTCACACTTTACAAGATGTACTTAGGTACCTTGGAACTCATTGACATCAATGGTGAGATTTACTCACATTAGTTAATGACATCCATCAATGGATGGTAATCCAATGACTTATTTTCATGCTCGACATCGACACATTTATTCACATGACTAGAATTGTACCATCGAGTTTTGTAGCAAGTGGAGACTATATAATTTTCCATGACACCATCAACAGTTTGCAACAGCATACTTCTAGCCATGTGAGCGTACCACAGTTCAACTTTCGTCTTTTGATTCATACAACCAAGAAGTTCATATTCCTTCACTTCACAATCAGTGATCCAATAGAAGCATCAGCCACATTCCTATTGTATAGTTCATCAACTTTTTGGGTAAGTGGAGGTATGTTGTTTTCTAATATTAAACATGTAATTCCTTGAATGCTAGAACTGAATGAATTTGGAAAATTCCCTCACCATGTTACATTTCCTTTCCCATTTTCATGGACCTAAAATATCTTTAGTTTGGAGGGGAAGTATATCATTACCATTTGATTCTATTTTCCACATGTCATCATCTCATTTACCACTGAACAACATGTCTCTTCCTAACTACACTTTATTGCACTTTGATTCCAGATATTGATCTATTTTGGCATGATTCATAACATGAAGAAAATGACTTCTAATGTACATTGATGGTTCATCATTTCCAGTGCATGTATTCTTTTAAAATATTATGTATTGCATGAATAACACAAGTAAATGAATGAATGTTGTTAACACAAGAACCAACATTTGTCATATTCATGGTTGTCACACAAGAACCAACCATAAGAAAAAACAGCTACCACTCATGTATCTCACATACTGGAATGATTTATTGCTAAAAACCACCATCATACAAAGCCAAAGCTAAAAATCCAAAAGTTTAGAAAGAAATTCATGCAACGTTGCATGAGGAAATGCAACAAGTTATGTTCGGGGGAGTATTGGATCTCAAAAATACCTTATTTTGTTTCCTTTTTCATACATTATCCTTCACATTTATCCATATTCATCACTCCATTAATCAGTTATTACACCATTTCAATAAATAAAATGGGTTTACCTTTGTTATTTTCCAATTTATTTATTTTTGTGTATTTTAAGATAATTCTTGATTAAATATTAGGAAATTAACATATTTTTCATATATATCTAAAAGTTGTGTGAGCTTTGAAATGTGTAGGAATATTTCAAAGGATTATTCAAAAATATTTTCGAATACTTCCTCCACCATTTCCAGATTTGAAGGAGATAAATATTCAATCTAATTTCAAGGAGGAATATCATGAGATGATTTCTGAGGATTTGAATGGATAAGTATTGTGTAGTTATAGAAAATTGATTGAGAGAAAAGTGGAGATTTGAAGGGATAAGTATTTTGTAATTATAGAAAATTGGTTGAGAGAAAAGTGGATCTGTAATTATGAGTTGCTTATCTTCTTTTCAAAAAACATGTTTATAAATAAGAGGGCTCTCTCCTCATTTGGAAAAGGAGGGGGAATAAGAATGTAGTTAGTCTTTACTCTTGAGATAATGAGTTAGTCATGGATTTAATTATTTTGTAATTAAGTTGATGTTTTAGAGTAAATATTTTGATTTCTCCATAATAGATTTGTTATTTTGATTTTCTAATATATATTTTATGTGAGCTCACATATGTTTGTCATTTGTTTTTTGTTATAGATGAATTTTCCTTTGTTTAATTTCATGCTTTCTTAATCACGTTTAATTTATGCAATTTCATGCTTTTGTTTATTTCATGCAATCCGATTTTAGTCGTGTGTTTATTTTTCAACCATTAGATTAGGTTAGCTTACTTCCACCCTGCATATATTGTTCTTGCACCTCGTAAGACTACAAACTCCCTGGGTTGATAATTTATTTCGAATTAACGAGCATATATTTTACTCGACACAAGGAAAGGGAAGTGAAGGCATGGCAAGGTATGAAATGGAAAGGAAAGGAAAGGAAAGGAAAGGCATCGCAAGGGAAGGCATGGTATGGAATGTAAATGCAAGGAAAGGCAAGGCATGTCAAGGAAATGCATGGAATGGAAAGTAAACACAACAAAACGCAAGTGAAGGAAAGGCATAACAAGGAAAGTAATGGAAAGAAATGGCATGGAAAGGAAAGGCATGGGAAGGCGTGGCATGGAAAATGAAAGAAATGCAAGTGAAGGAAAGGTAAGTGAAATCAAGGCATAATGCAATTTGGTCAATGAAGGCATAGTGCAATGATGGATCGTGCCTTACTAGGGTTTTGGTCAATGAGGCATAGTGGAGTTTAGTCAATGAAGGCATGGAAAGGAAAGACATGGCATGGAAAGGAAAGGCAAGGAATGGTAAGGAAAGTCAAGGCATAGCAAGGAAAGTTAAGGCATGGCAAGGGATGGAATGAAAAGGCAAGGAAAGACAAGGAAAGTCAAGTCATGTCATGGAATGGCAAGTCAAGGCAAGGAAAGGAAAGACAATGAAAGGAATTGCAAGCCAAGGCAAGGCAAGTGAAGTAAAGTCAAGGAAAGACAAGGCATGGAAAGGAAAGGCATGGCATGGCAAGAAAGGGCATGGGAATGAATGGCATGGAAATTGAAGGCAAGGCAAGTAAAAGAAATGCATGGAAAGGAAAGGCATGGCATGGCAAGGAAAGGAAAGACATGGTAAGGCAAGGCAAGACATGACAAGGCATGGCAAAGAAATGAATGGAAAGGAAAGGCAAGGCATGAATGACAAGGCAAGGAAAGGAAAGTGAAGGCAAGTGAAGGCAAGCGAAGACATGTAAAGTCATGGAATGGAAAGTAAAGGAAAGACAAGTCAAGGCATGGGAAGGCATGCCATGAAAGGGAATGTAATGGAAAGACAAGGAGAGGCAAGGAAAGGCGAGGCAAGGCATGGGAAGGCATGGAATGGCAAGTGATGGCATGTGATGGCATGAATTGAAAGGCAAGGTAAATCAAGGGATGAATGGAAATGAAATGCATGAATGGAAATAAAAGGAAAGGAATGAATGGAAAGGAAAGGCAGGGAAAGTGAAGGAAATGCATGGGAAGTCATGACATGGAAAGTGAAGGAAAGGCAATTGAAGACAAGTAAATTTAATGAAAGGAAAGTTAAGGAAATTTAAGGCAAGGCAAGGAAAGGAATGAATGGAAAGTCAAGGAAAGGAAAGGAAAGTGAAGGCATGACAAGGTATGGAATGGAAAATCAAGGCAAGGGAATGCATGGGAAGGCATGGAATGACAAGGCATTGAATGACAAGGAAAGGAAAGGAAAGGGAAGACATGGAATGGGAAGTGAAGGCATGTAAAGGAATGAATGAAAAGGAAAGGAAAATAAAGGAATTACTGGAAAGGTAAGGAAAGGAATAAATGGCAAGAAAAGGTAAGGTAAGTGAAGGAAAGGCATGGGAATGAATGACATGGAAAGTGAAGGAAAGGCAAGTGAAGGAAAGACAAGTGAATGAAAGTGAAGGAATGGAAAGGCAAGGACAGAGAAGGAAATACATGGGAAGGCATGGCATTGCAAGTGAAGTCAAGGAAAGTGAAGGCATGGCAAGGAAAGTGAAAACAATATATGGAATGGAAAGACATGGAATGGTAAGGTAAGACAAGACATGGAAAGGGAAGGCTTGGCATGGAATGGAAAGGAAAGGAAATAAAAGGAATGATAAGGCAAGGCAAGGTAATTCAAGTGAAGGCAAGGAAAGGCATGACAAGGAAATGAATGGTAAGGCATAGCATGGCATGGCATGACAAGGAAAGACATGGAAAGTGAAGCAAAGGAAAGTGAATGAAAGGAAAGAAAAGTGAAGGAAAGGCAAGTGAAAGAAGGAAAGTGAAAACAAGGCATGGAAAGGAATGGAATGGAAAGGAAAGGAAATGAAAGGCATGGAAAAGCAAGACATGGCCTGGGTATATTTCAAGGCAGGGTATATTTTAACAACATTAAAAATATTTTAACAGCAGTCAAAATGAAGCCAAAATTATTTGTTTTACATACCTAGATGGTCATTCAAGTAGACCATCGAGATCACTTCTAATACTGACGGTTTCCATTAACTTCTTATGCTCAAAGTAAGGAAATAACTATTGTACCTTTGATGAGTTCTTTCCTGGAATTGTTTGTAGTTGGAGGTTTTTACCAATATCCAAGTTTGTAAAGTGGTATATGAGTTGACCTGGTTTATAATCTTGAAATACATAAACACATTTATTTCATGTTCTTTCATCATGTGTCATATATTCTCCTTTAATAACCATTGAAAAAATAAAAAAATCAATGGCTTCAGAGTTTGTTATTGATAGCATGAGGGTTTTATTTCCCTTTAAGCATCATTATAGCCAATAATCAATGCCCCATTCATTATCTCTTAGGGAAACCTCTGCATATATGTGCCCTCAAAAAAATAGAGTGTCAAAATGTGAGTCCACTTAATGACCAAAGAATAAAATATTAATTATAGTTATGCAAAAATTAATAGAAGGATTCAACAAACCTGGCAGTAGAAGATCTAAGACATGATCATTTATTTCCTACGTAATTCTCTTTTTATGCATGCACCTGGTCCATCGTGCTCCATTTCCTGTGTCCGGACTCAGAGTAGTTCCAAATGTTTGGTACCTTTAATGTTTTGTGCAACATACACAACCATTGAAATGAAAATTTTTGAATTGGCATACACAACCATTTGAACAAATCCAATGTTGATCCATATGTATGTTCTTCTCCTTAAGGTGATTATAGAACAAATGAAAAAAATGTTGTACCTAGGCTAATTCATGGCAACAATCATCGCTTATGTAGAGGTGATACTCTTTCAATATAACTCGGTTTTGTTCATTACTATCGGATCCATGCATGTATGTGATGTATACCATTATGTAGACCTTGTTTGGGTGATAATATTGGCTTTGAATATCATTTTGTGGTTGAAGGGTGTAGTTCTCAGAAAAATCAACCACTAATAACACAATACCAACAAGAAATGTATCTATGCATATTCTAAAATGTTTTTCCTTCCATCAAGCCACATGGACATGCTGAACATAATGTCGTGTATTTTCGATGAAGCCCTTCATGAAGTCACAAATTTGTACATGGGAAGTAACCAATTTTATCTATTTTCTTTCATGTCCTCCATCAATATCATATGTCACATATTTAAAGCTTTGAAAGGAAACCTCCTTCGTCCCCAATTCATACTCATCGCTTATATGGATGCACTTGCTCAGTAATGTCATTCCACCACACTTGGGGCATGACCCATCTAAGCATGTTTTTTGATAAAATGTAAAACCCTCTGGCCTTGTACACAAGATGTTGTGAATAAAGTCTCTAGATGACGACGACGACAACATAACTTGGCATTCCTACAAAAGGGTGTTATGAAAAAACTATATATATATATATATATCTGTGTGTGTGTGTCATAATAACAACCATACTCAATGTGATATCTACAACAACACATGTTACAAATTGTGTTTATTCGAACTGTAATATCCCTCCAATTTAAATGTTTGAGTAAACTTATGTAGTTGTGATTATTGAATTATGATTTTAGGAAAAAAATTGATTAACATTTTTTATCGCCATAAGTAATTGATGATGAAAAACATTTATGTAAATTTTATCTTTAAATTTTATTTAAAAATTACTTGAGATAAATTGATGAGTGAACCCAACTATGATAAGAGAAATACTTTATTCGATGGAAAAATTTAAAAGAGGATAGAAACCACCAGGGTAAAAGTGATTGTTGTCCATGAGGATAAGTGTGAACATACCACCAAGAATGTGGGAGGTTAGGAAACAATATAACAAATAGTTAGGCCATGATTTCGAAAAGTTAGGGAGAAGGCTAAGTGGAAAAAGAAAGAAAAAGACATAGGAAGACTATTATTTTTCTCAGCTTGGTAAAAAAAGAGAGAAGGAAGAAGTATGGTGTAAGAAGGATGATGTTGAGTACTTGTACAAGGTTAGAGCTTGGTGCTTCTAAGAAAGAGCCAATTCCTGGAAAATTTCGTGGAGAAGGTTCTTGACATTTTCATTTTTCCAGTGGAATAAAGTATTTGGCTTGGGGGTGACTACATTTACTATAGCTACTCTAGTCTATGGTTGGGAGGAGCTTAATCTCTCCTCAATTTGTCCAAGTAAATACTTGTGGTTCATATATGTGTATCTATTTTTATTATTTTATTTCCTTAGAATTATTAACTCAAATATCAAATATTCTCGTTGGATATTAATCTATATTGTTATAGTAATATTTTGTTGAAGACATTGATATGAGAGTAGAAGTAAATAGATATTTCTGAGTCAATTTATTACTGCTGATAGTTACAAAGAAAGCTTAAACACATAAATAATCATAGAATAACTTAAGAATCATTGGTCAATATTTTTCATATATATTAGTAAACGAAGGAACCAATATAAGTAGTCCTTAAATATAATATGAAACCCTATACATGAAATTTTTCTCAGTTAAAGGTTTATCATGATAACAAGCACATATAGAGATACTCCAAATATTATGTAGAAATATTTATCATAAATTTCTTATAGAATAAATAAAAATTGTTTTCCTATTGTACAGAGAATATGGAAACAATATGTTGGCGAATGTATTTGTAGATTAAATTTCTTAATTCACTTTCAAGAAATAGAAATAAGTGAATAATATTTGTATATCAAATCCAAAAGAGTGATATTTATATATACACCATTCTATAGCTACAAAATTGATCTCTACGCATATCAAATTAACTACACTGCAAACACTACAAAGGTAATATGAGAAATAATAGTATTAATTTCTTTATAACCCCTATACAAATATAGTCGACTCTTAAATCTAGGGAGTCAATTAGACTATTACAGAGTAAGTCCGCATAAATATAATATGGATAAAAATCATTGAAAAATATAACGAAACCACATCAATATTATCGGTGGTCATGACGTATCAAAATATCGCACAGATCCTAAAGAATGTCGAGTCGATAAAGACACATTTATTACCTTTAGGTTTCCATATTTTAAACTTTGAGTTGGCTAGGTTGTCGTTAAGTGCATAGACACTTAACAAAGGGTCTTCACTTGGGTTTCGCCTAAGATTTTCCCTCTGTAACAAAACAAAAAAGAATGATGATTAGAGGTAGATATATATAACTCTTAAGAGAAAATCAACGAGCGACCGAGATAGAACAATGAAAAATGAAAGGGTTGTACTTGCATGAACTCAAAAAGGAGGCACCCATACTAGAGTACATATATCAAGGCAAGTATTTACATAATCCTAATCTTAGCCAAGGGCCACTGTCCCTATTTAAGAGGAAAAGAATTTTAAAAATGAATATAGATGATGGAGTAGTTAATGTAGCAGGAGTTCTTATAAGATGAAACAAAACAAGGTAAATACATTACCCTTACCCATATAATTATGGAAATGACATTGTCGAGCAAACTGGGGGCTGATTGGTCAACATATCCACTAGAGTGGGTACTATGAATACGGGTCTGTAAGAAAGACCCTTCCGTAGAATTATCCTTCCTGCAAGTAAACAAGAAAACATATAGAGTAAATAACGCCAAACCTACAAATCAAATTTAAAGAAGTGACAAGTTCTAATTTATTTAAAGACTAAAAGAAAAACATTAAACTAATATTTCAATGCTCAGGTATACTCACCGCAAAATATTGGGTCGTGTGTGGGTATCTTGTCCACCAAACATCGACAGAGAGTTTCATGGGTTTGGGTACCTAGACATAAAACCCATAGTTAGAACACAAGTGACAATGCCTGTGATAAACATTACAAAAAATACTAAGAATATTACTCACCGGTGTATTTTCCTTCATAAGAGTGAACAAAGGGAGGAAATTTTGTATTAGCCTTATCAGGGTTCTTCTGATCAACACCTACAACAAAACGAAGAAGAGGAAAATCATAAGTGATTTAGAGAGTACCTACATTACAGCCCTAACCATATGAATATTCAAGTAATGGCCATTAATGAAACAAATACCAACGATAGACAAGTCTGGGTTTTGAGTT
>SNQJ01S0022360.1:71409-84352 GCA_010110895.2 Picea sitchensis | reverse complement strand
ACCATATGAATATTCAAGTAATGGCCATTAATGAAACAAATACCAACGATAGACAAGTCTGGGTTTTGAGTTATTACACCCTTCATGAATGAACATGTGGCGAGGTTTTGGTTTGGTGTAATACCCCTAAGTAATAGAAATCATATGCTATTGGCGCCATTCGAAAAGTAAAATAATAGTGGTAGGTAACCAGGGAACGCGTGGAAGTACATGCAAGTTTAATGGTTTGTCAAATCCTTGAAGGGCGAGTTAACCAATGGACCACACCCTATGTTGAAATTTTTTGGCATTTTAACTTAATAAGTTGATACATTGGTGTTATATTTCCAAAAGGATTAAAATAGAAAACTATATATTAAAACTATGTCAATAAATTTATGAGGAAGTCGTGGTGAACCAAAATTAACACCCTTGTAAAGGGATATGTGTTCTTACACTTGAGAATAAGGTTTCAACCTTAGAGTAGGTAATTTTTGGGTTGTCCATACTTAAAAATACGAGTAGAAATTGGCAAGTGGAAGTTGTAGACTAACGAGACCAATATTTTGGAAACAAATAATATACATGTGTAAGTGTTTGTGTGAGTTTCTAGTAGGTTAATAATTATAACTTGAAAGAAGCCACAACGAAGGTAAGTAAATGGAAACATTGTATCCTCAGTTCTAGATAATAAACAACCACGCTCTGGACAACAAGCTTTTGAGAAAGTGAAATTAATACACTTTACATTGACGTTTCCAATAGACTTGTCACTTAAGATCCTTTTACCTGTCATGTGAAAATAAAATATTAAGAGCAGTATTGTTAGTCTTGGCATCCACCAATAATCTTAACAATAACAATAAGGAGATAATGATTAACCATGCCATATTTAAAAAGAATAAAATCAATTGAGAGGTGATGTTACAAATGGTATGAGAGCCAAGTTTCAAACACTAGGGCCTTATGGGCACACGCCATTTAAAATTTTGTATTAATAATTTAATAAATTATTGTATAATTATGAAAACAAGAATATTAACATAAAAAAATTTGTGAACTTAATAGAAACAACAACATAGACCATGGTTGACGAAACAGGAAAAACAACACCAAGTGGACCTGAAATGTATGTAGAGTTGAATAGTGAACAACCTCAAAATAATTCAGTAGAGCTACTTGAAACCATGAGAAGTATAAAGGTTGAGTTGTAGAGTATCAAAGTTGACAATGAAAAACTACTTAAACGATGTAGAAAACAAGAAAAATTAAATGAAAGCTTGCTTAAAAATATGATTGAGATGAAACAGAATAAGAATGTAGGACAGACTTCTAGAAACACCAAGAAGGAAGTCTTCAATGATGAATCTCATAAGCGAAGCGAACACCTAGTGTTTAGCGATAAAATAGTATCGATGATGACTGAGGAAAATAGTAATAATAGTTCTGAAGAAAACACCTTGTAAAAGACAACACCTAAAAACAATAAAGGAAAATGGCATATAATGGAATTGACTGGTGAATTTAAAAAAATTAGACCACCCAGTTTTGATGGGGGAAAGAGAGGAAGGAGTAAAATCTTGGCTCCTAAACATGGGAAAATATTTCCAAATTTATAATTATTCTGGGAACTTAAGGGCTAGGTTGGAAGTATATCAACTTAATGGGAAAGTTGTGATTTGGTTGAAAAAATCAAAGACAGTGAACAAAATTTGAAGAAACGAACTCACATGGAAAATATTTAAAAAATAATTTGAACATAAATACTTAACAGGAAGTTATTTCGATGAAAAGTCTAAGGACTTCCATGACCTTAAGCTAGGACAAATGACCATTGAATATTTGGTTACCAAATTTGTAATTTTGATGAGATAAGTACCTTACCTTAGAGAATAGAAAGAAAAGGTAAAACTATTCATGAGTTTCTTGCCTCAAGAATATAAGGATAAAATTGAGTTCCTTAACCCTAAAATGACGGATGAGGTAATAATACATGTTAAATTGTGTTATACACAGTTTAAGCAAATGTTTGAAAATACAAAAACATGGCAAGATAAGAACATAAATAGTAAGTTTTATTCCATGAAGAAATAATTTAAATACCCACGCCATGCATCTCACAGTGCACCAGTTAAACGTAACAGGTTTAGTGGAAAGAAAAAAAATGTACCAGTTCAGAACAACAATAGACCAACTAAGTCAGTGAACAAACTAGCGAGATCACCATCGCAATTTTCGGATTGCAAGGAACCTCACTTGTATAGAGATTGTCCTTTGAATAAGAACATAAATTTGGTAGTGTATAATGTTTAGGAAGAAATATTAGTTAATGACATGGAAATATGCAATCACAAGATTAAGGTTGCCTTGGAAAATCGACAGACTAACCATCATCCTGCCATGGTAGAAGTTGAAGGTAAGATAAATCAAAATTCTATTTCTATTTTAATTGACCTCAGTGCAAGTTTAAGCTATGTTTCTCCTATTATTGTAGAGAACTAAAAATTGAATAAAGTAAAACATAATAAGTCTTAGTTAGTGCAATTACCCACCAGTACCAAAAGAAAAGTAGTTGAACTGGTCAAAGATTGTATGATGACAATAGATGGAATGGAAACAAGTGTGTATTTGAATATATTTCCTTTGGGATCCTATGATATACTCATAGGAATTGATTGGCTTGGAAATCATGCAGCGGTAGTGAATTGTAAAAATAAAAATTTGCATTGCTTGGATGAGCTTGGACATAATAGAACCATTAAGGGAACACCTTGTGGTGTATCAATAAGGAATATTTCTTCTTTACACTTGAAATTAAATTCAAGAAAGGGTTGTGAAATATATTTTGTACACATAAATGAAAGACTAGAAAATTTGTTTGATCGTTTGTTAATTGGTGATCCTATATAGTTTCAGGATGTGTTCCTAGAAGAGATTTCAAGATTACCTCCTAGAAGGGATATAGATCTCACAATAGATTTAGTACCAGGATCAACACCAGTTTCCAAAGCGCCATATAGGATGAGTGTACCAGTTTCCAAAGCGCCATATAGGATGAGTGTTCATGATTTAATTGAAAATGGATCTTCAAGAAATATTCGACAAAGAGTATATCATACCAAGTGTGTCTCCATGGGGTGCACTAGTCCTATTTGTGAAAAAGAAAGACGAGAGTTTTAGGTTGTATATTGACTATCGAAAACTGAACAAATGATAGTTAAAAATAAGTACCCTTTATCCCGTATTGATGATTTGTTCAACCATGTTGGAGAGGCTAAAATATTCTCTAAAATAGATTTAAGATCATGTTATCATAATATTAGGATAAAAATGAAGACATACAAAAAATGATTTTAGAGCCAAGTATTGACACTATGAATTCATAGTGGTACCCTTTGGGCTAATGAATGCTCCAACAACATTTATGTTCCTTATGAACAATTTGTTAAGAAAATACTTGGACATGTTTGCGATAGTATTTATTGAAGATGTCGTATTTATTCCAAAACAAAGGAAGAACACAAAGAACATCTCAAGTTGGTTATGCAAAACTTAAGGGAAAATTAGTTGTATGCAGAATATAGCAAGTGTGAATTTTATCATAGTAAGGTACAATACTTAGGACATGTGATTTATGGGGAAGGAGTTGTTGTTGACCCTGAAAAGGTCAAATCCATTTGGGATTGGGTAGTTCTAAAATATGTTTCAGATATCAAATCTTCTATGCAAATTACAAGTTATTACAGAAGATTCATTGAAGGGTTTTCAGAATTGTATTACCCTATTACCTCTTTACAGAAAAAGGGAACCAGATTTAAATGGACAGAAAAGTGTCAAGAAAGTTTTGAGAAATTAAAACAATTATTAACCACTCCACCCATATTAAAAGTATCATATCCACACAAAGACTTTGTAGTATGTACTGATACATCTAAGGAATGATTAGGGGGTCTACTAATGAAAGAATGTCATGTAATAGCATATGAATCAAGAAATCTAAAATATCATGAAGAAAACTATGATCTGAATGATATTGAATTTACTACTATTGTCCATGATTTAAAAATGTGGCGACATGATCTATTAGGAAATAATTTTTTGTTGAAAATAGAAAATGTTAGTCTTAAACATTTCTTGGATAAAAAAAACTTAAATGCTCGACAGGATAGGTGTTTGGATTTCCTAAGTGAATTTAATTTTGTTATTGAACACATTAAAGGAAAGGAAAATAAGGTTTTAGATGCCCTTAGTAGGAAGATAAATTCAATTTCTAGTAGAAAAATCCAATTTAATTTAAAGCAAAAAATTGAATTGGCAACAGAAAAAGATGAGGAATACAAACAAATTCAAGAAAAATGTCAAACTGATTCTCTAACTAGAAAGAATCAAAATTGAGTTGCAACCGAGAAGGTTTAGTTTTGTATAAGAACAAGGTTTTTGTCCCAAATAATGCAAAATTCAAAAACTTAATTATAGGAGAATTTCACAAGAAGCCATATTTGGGCCATCTGGGGTATCAAAAGACAATAACAACATTAAAGAAATAATATTTTTGGTCTAAAATTAAAATAGAAGTGGCAGAATACATTGCTAGATGTCTATAATTTAAAGCAGAGCACCAACACCCAGCTGGATTTATACAACCTATACCTATTCTAGAGTGGAAATGGGAAGTGATCGGTATGAATTTTATCCATGTCTTACTTATAACAAAGAATCAAAATTATTTGATTATGGTTGTGATTGATAAACTTACCAAAGGAACACCTTTTATCCCAGTAAAATCCACTTATAAAGCTATTAATATTTCAGAAAATTTTATGAAGGAAATTTGTGGAATGCATGGGTTCCCTAAAACAATCATTTCGGAGAGAGACACAAAATTCACTTCCAACTTTTGGAAGAATTTTCTTAGTGGAATGGACACACAATTGAGTTTTATCACTGCTTACCATCCTCAAACTAATGGTCAGACCAAAAGGACTAACTGTATTGTTGAGGATATGTTGCGAATGTACGTTATGGAGTGCCCAACAAAATGGGAATATTATCCTCACATGATTGAATTTGCATATAAAAATGGTTACCAACCATCCTGAAGGATGATCCCTTTCGAAGCACTATATGGTCGGAGGTGTAGGAAACTAGTGAGTTGGCATGATCTTGTTGACAAAATTATTATAGTGCCTGACATGTTAAAATAAATGGAAACAATGGTGTAGAAAGAAAAAAAGAATTTGAAAAGTGCACAGGATAGGCATAAAATTTATCTAAATTCAAAAATAACACACAAAGAGTTTAATGTTGGAGACCATGTTTATCTAAAAATAAAACCCAAAAAAAATTCACTCAAACTTGGAAAACGTTCTAAGATAGCACCATGTTATTGTGGACCTTTTGAAGTCTTAACAAGAGAGTATGACCAATGGCCTACCATATTTCACTAGTATCCCATATGAAAATACATAATGTGTTTCATGTTTCATTATTGAAGAAATATTTGCCTGATATAACTCATGTTTTAAATTGGAATGTGATCCAGGTGACACCAAAGGGCGAGTTCCATGTGGAACCTCTATGCATACTCGTCAGGAAGGAAACTATGTTGCGGAATATATCCATTGCCTAGGTTAAAGTGTAGTGAAGGAACTATGGTCCTAAGGAGGCCACTTGGGAAATGGAAGAGGATACGAGGAAAGCCTATGAATTTTCATTCCAAAGATGGGAACTTGATGGGACCATCGAGGACAATGTTGATTTCAACGGGGGGAAGATGTAATATCCCTCCAAATTAAACATTTGAGAAAATTTGTGTGGTTGTGATTATTTGATTATTATTTTGAGAAAAACTTTGATTAACATTTTTTATCGCCATAAGTAATTGATGGTGAAAAACCTTTATGTAAATATTATTTTTAAATTTTATTTAAAAATTACCTAAGATAAATTGATGAGAGAACCCAACTATGATAAGATAAATACTTTATTTGAGGGGAAAAGTGAAAATAGGATAGAACCCACAAAGGTAAAAGTGATTTTTTTCCATGAGGACAAGTCGGAACCTACCCCTAAGAATGTGGGAGGTTAGGAAACAATCTAGGAAATACTTAGGACAAGATTCCCAAGAGTTAGGGAGAAGGCTAACTGGAAAATTAAATAAAAAGACATAGGAAGTCTATTATTCTTCTCAGTTTGTTAAAGCAAGAGAGAAGGAACAAGTATGGTGTAAACATGACATTGTTGAGTACTTGTAAAAGGTTAGATATTGGTGGTTCTCAAAAAGATCCAAGTTTTGGAAAATTTCCTGGAGAAGGTTCTTGACATTTTGATTTTTCCTATGGAATAAATTATTTGGCTCGGGGGTGAAAAGAGTTAGCAGAGTGTAGCTTCTCTAAACTATGGTTGGAAGGATATGGACTTTCTCTTTAGTTTTTTTCAATAAAACCTTTTGGTTCAGATATGTGTATCTATTTTAATTATTTTATTTCCTTAATATTATTAGCTCAAATGTCAAAGATTCTGGTTGGATATTAATTTATATTGTTATAGTAATATTTTGATAAAGACATTGATGTGAGAGTAGAAGAAAAAATAGATTTATCAGCCAATTTATTACTTCTAATAGTTACAGAAAATACTTAAACAAAGAAATATTCATAGACTAACTTAACAATCGTTGGTCAATATTTTTCATGTATATTAGTAAACCAAGGAACCAATATGAGCAGTCTCTAAATATAGTATGAAACCCTAGACATGCAATGTTTCTCGGCTAAAGGTTGCTCATGATAACAACCACAAATAGAGATACTCCAAAGATTATGTAGAAACAATTATCATAAATTTCATTTAGAATAAACATAATTTGTTTTCCTATTGCACAAAGAATATCAAAATAATCTACTGTCGAATGTGTACATAGATTAAATTCTTTAGCTCACTTTCAAGAAATAGAAATAATTCAATAATCTTTGTATATCAAATCCAAAGGATTCATATTTATATATGAAACATTTTTTAGCTACATAATCAATCTCGACGCATATCAACTTAACTGTACTGCAAACAATACAAATGTAATATAAAAAATAATAGTAATAATTTCTTTATAACCCCTATACAAATATAGTCGACTCTTAAATCTAGGGAGTCAAGTCGATTGTTACAGAGTAAGTCCGCATAAATATAAGATGGATAAAAATCATTGCGAACTGTAACAAAACCACTTCAATCTTATTGGTGGTCATGACATATCAAAATATCACAGAGATCCTAAAGAATGTGGAGTCAGTAACTAAACATTTATTACCTTTAGGTTTCCATATTTTAAACTTTGAGTTGGATAGGTTGTGTTTAAGTGCATAGACACTTATCAGAGTGTTTTCAACTGAGTTTCTCCTAGTATCTTCTCTCCGTAACAAAAATAAAATGGAATGATTATTAGAGGTAGAGGTATATAACTCTTAAGAGAAAATCAATGAGAGACCCAGATACATAAATGACAAATGAGGGGTTGTACCTTCATGAACTAAAAAGCGAGGCACCCATACTAGAGTACAAATCTCGAGGCCAGTCTATACATAATCATGATCTTGGTCGAGGGCCATTGTCCCTATTTAAGAGACAAACAATTTTAAAAATTAATATAGATGATGGAGTAGTTATTGTAGAGGAAGTTGTTATAAGACAAAACAAAAAAACGTAAATACATTACCCTTACCTGCAAAATGATGGAAATGGCATTGTCGAGCAAATCGAGGGATTATTGGTCGACATATCCACTAGAGAGGGTACTATGAATACGGTTTTGGAAGAAAAACCCTTTCATAAAATTATCCTTCCTGCAAGTAAACAAGAAATTGTATAGGGTAAATAATGTCAAAACTACAAACGAAATTTAAAGAAGTTACAATTTCAAATTTATGTAAAGAATAAAAGAAAAAGATTAAACTAATACTTGTACGCTCAAGTATACTCACCACAAAATATTGGGTCGTGTGTGGGAAGCGTGTCCACCAAACATCGACACAGAGTTGCATGGGTTTGGGTACCTGGACATAAAAATTGTAGTTATAACGCAGGTGACAATGTGTGTGATAAACGTTACAAAGAATCTTTAGAATATTACTCACTGATGTATTTTCCTTCATAAGAGTGAACAAAGGGAGGAACTTTTTTATTATCCTTATCAGGGTTCTTCTGATCGCCACCTACAACAAAATTAAGAAGAGGAAAACCCTTGCTGACTGAGATATCGTCGAGAGCGTAGACCACGATAGCGAGAGCGTAGAACACGTCGTTGCGGACCGAACACAACTTGTTTCGTCTCAAACGGACGTCGGGAAGGAGAGATATCGTAATTTGTTCGGAATGTCAAACAAGCAAAAAAAGGATGCTGACTGTACAGTCCGTACAGGCTGACGTGGCAGGGCCGTACAACCGTACATTGATGTGGCATGTGATGATGTGGTAGTGTTTGGTTGGTAGCTGAGGGCGAATGGTATTCTAACACGTGGCATCCTTTGGACAAGTGATTGGGTGCCATGTGGCCCAGTCATGGGCTGCCACGTGGCACCCCGGTATTGGCTGTTGGTTTGTTAATAAAATTTTATGGAGTCTATGGGAGTCGAACCCCAGACCTCCCCCATGTCTATACGATTTGGTAGAGTGTGGGCTACCACTAGACCACACTGTAGTCCTTTCTATGTATACGAGCTTTTATTTATTTAAGTTTATGTTGTGTAATATTTGGCGGGGGGTCAGGTCGGGGCTTAGCCCCGACCCGTGGTTCTACTGTTCATACATATGACCATACCATATTGTATTTGCGCAAGAATTGTGTTTTTAAATGGTTTAAAGCCACAGTTCTATTGTGTTGCATGTGACCACCGTTGCAAAGGGCGCAGGGTGTTTAAAACGGTTTCAACAGATAGCCATGTGCCCGACATTTGGCACGACCTTACTCTCTCTTTTAAACAGTTAGCCCTTTTCTTATTGCACCGATTGTATGGACCCTCATGTGCCCGAGTGCTAGGCGGTTAGGGGTTGGTGTGCCCATAACCGTCCTACAGTTCACACCGTTGGCGCGGTTGCTCCCGGTGCTGGATTTTCACGCTTTAAATTGCGTGTGTGCTAGGTTCATGAAACATGGGTGCGTTTTGTAGATGCAGAGACAACAAGCTTGAAGGGGGGACTTCTAGGAGGCCTAACTTCTTCGTTTTTTGGCCAAATGAGGTGCCGAAAAATCCCAGCTAGGGGTTTTTGGATGCTCTAAATCCATTGGAGCAGTCTGTTGGTCAGTTTGAGCATTGTAAGGCATGTTTTTGAGAACTTTGAGAAATTAATAATAATGATCCATTGGAAGCTGGACCAGGAGATGTAGCCCAAGAGAGGGGTGAACTCATGTATCAGTTGTTGTGTTTATGTGATTATGTTCATTGATTATGCTGCTATTTATTTGTATCTTGAATGAGTAATCCTTTAATTAATGTGTTGCAAAGTTGATCCATTTGCTTTTAACACATAGATTTTACTTGCAAATATTTTCAAGATTTCAAGTCTTCTTCATTTTTAGATCATTTGTAGTTGGAAGATTTTACCAATATCTAAGTTTGTAAAGTGGTATACGAATTAACCTATTTTATAATATTGAAATACATAAACAAATTTATTTCATGTTCTTTCATCATGTGTCATATATTCTCCTTTAATAACCATTGACAAAATAAAAAAATCAATGGCTTCAGAGTCTGTTACTGATAGCATGAGGGTTTTATTTCCCTTTAAGCATCGTTATAGCCAATAATCAGTGCCCCATTCATTATCTCTTAGGGAAACTTCTGCATATATGTGCCCTCAAAAAAATAGAGTGCCAAAATGTGAGTCCACTTAATGACCAAAAAAAAAAATATTAATTATAGTTATGCAAAATTTAATAGAAGGATTCAACAAACCTCGTAGTAGAAGATCGAAGACATGATCATGTATTTCCTATGTAATTCTCTTTTTATGCATGCACCTGGTCCATCGTGCTCCCATTTCCCGTGTCCGGACTCAAAGTAGTTCCAAATGTTTGGTACCTTTAATGTTTTGTGCAACATACACAACCATTGAAATAAACCATCATTTTTGAACTGGCCTACACAACCATTTGAACAAATCCCATGTTGATCCATATGTATGTTCTTCTCCTTAAGGTGATTATAGAACAAATGAAAAAAATGTTGTACGTAGGCTAATTCATGGCACCAATCATCGCTTATGTAGAGGTGATACTCTTTCAATCTAACTCGATTTTGTTCATTACTATCCGATCCATGCATGTATGTGATATATACCATTATGTTGACTTTGTTTGAGTGATAATATTGTCTTTGAATCTCATTTTGCAGTTGAAGGGTGTAGTTCTCAGAAAAATCAACCACTGATAACACAATACCAACAAGAAATGTATCTATGCATATTCTAAAATGTTTTTCCTTCCATCAAGCCACATGGACATGTTGAACATAATGTCATTTATTTTCAATGAAGCCCTTCATGAAGTCACAAATTTGTACATGGGAAGTAACCAATTTTATCTATTTTCTTTCATGTCCTCCATCAATATCATATGTCACATATTTAAAGCTTTGAAAGGAAACCTCTTTCCTCCCCAATTCATACTCATCACTTATATTGATGCACTTTCTCAGTAATGTCATTCCACCACACTTGGGGCATGACCCATCTAAGCATGTTTTTTGATAAAATGTAAAACCCTCTGGCCTTGTACACAAGATGTTGTGAATAAAGTCTCTAGATGACACGAGGACAACATAACTTGGCATTCCTACAAAAGGGTGTTATGAAAAAACTATATATATATATATATATGTGTGTGTGTGTGTGTGTCATAATAACAACCATACTCAATGTGATATCTACAACAACACATGTTACAAATTGTGTTTATTCGAACTGTAACATCCCTCCAATTTAAAGGTTTGAGTAAATTTATGTAGTTGTGAATATTGAATTATGATTTTAGGAAAAAAATCGATTAACATTTTTTGTCACCATAAGTAATTGATGATGAAAATCATTTATGTAAATTTTGTCTTTAAATTTTATTTAAAAATTACTTGAGATAAATTGATAAGTGAACCCAACTATGATAAGAGAAATACTTTATTCCATGGAAAAATTTAAAAGAGGATAGAAACCACCAGGGTAAAAGTGATTGTTGTCCATGAGGATAAGTATGAACATACCACCAAGAATGTGGGAGGTTAGGAAACAATATAGCAAATAGTTAGGCCATGATTTTGAAAAGTTAGGGAGAAGGCTAAGTGGAAAAAGAAAGAAAAAGACATAGGAAGACTATTATTTTTCTCAGCTTGGTAAAAAAAGAGAGAAGGAAGAAGTATGGNTATATATATATATATATATGTGTGTGTGTGTGTGTGTCATAATAACAACCATACTCAATGTGATATCTACAACAACACATGTTACAAATTGTGTTTATTCGAACTGTAACATCCCTCCAATTTAAAGGTTTGAGTAAATTTATGTAGTTGTGAATATTGAATTATGATTTTAGGAAAAAAATCGATTAACATTTTTTGTCACCATAAGTAATTGATGATGAAAATCATTTATGTAAATTTTGTCTTTAAATTTTATTTAAAAATTACTTGAGATAAATTGATAAGTGAACCCAACTATGATAAGAGAAATACTTTATTCCATGGAAAAATTTAAAAGAGGATAGAAACCACCAGGGTAAAAGTGATTGTTGTCCATGAGGATAAGTATGAACATACCACCAAGAATGTGGGAGGTTAGGAAACAATATAGCAAATAGTTAGGCCATGATTTTGAAAAGTTAGGGAGAAGGCTAAGTGGAAAAAGAAAGAAAAAGACATAGGAAGACTATTATTTTTCTCAGCTTGGTAAAAAAAGAGAGAAGGAAGAAGTATGGTGTAAGAAGGATGATGTTGAGTACTTGTACAAGGTTAGAGCTTTGTACTTCTAAGAAAGAGCCAATTCCTGGAAAATATCCTCGAGAAGGTTCTTGACATTTTCATTTTTCCTGTGGAATAAAGTATTTGGCTTGGGGGTGAATAGATTTAACAGACTATAGCTACTCTAGTCTATGGTTGGGAGGAGCTTGAATCTCTCCTCAATTTGTCCAAGTAAATCCTTGTGGTTCATATATGTGTATCTACTTTTGTTATTTTATTTCCTTAGAATTATTAGCTCAAATATCGAATATTCTCATTGGATATTAATCTATATTGTTATAGTAATATTTTGTTGAAGACATTGATGTGAGAGTAGAAGTAAATGGATATTTTTGAGGCAATTTATTACTGCTAATAGTTATAGAGAAAGCTTAAACAAATAAATAATCATAGAATAACTTAAGAATCATTGGTCAATATTTTCCATATATATTAGTAAACTAAGAAACCGATATGAGTAGTCCTTAAATATAGTATGAAACCCTATACATGAAATTTTTCTCAGTTAAAGGTTTATCATGATAACAAGCACATATAGAGATACTCCAAATATTATGTAGAAATATTTATCATAAATTTCTTATAGAATAAATAAAAATTGTTTTCCTATTTGTTATTGGATAAATCCGTAAGTGTGAACACAAACCGATCTCCCTAGCTCCACCTGGATCTAGAACAAAGCAAGTCAGAATAATACTCTTTCCCTAGATTTCGACTATTGAATGTACTAGAAGGAAAGAAAAAAGGACATACCTTATGATCGCTTCCTATGGTCTTTGTTGCTCCTGCTTCGCTCCAATGATTTTATGCAGTTAAGACCAAGACAACACAGACAAACCAAAGTGAAGAAAGCACAATCTATTCAACAGTCAATCTATGTATATGATCAAGGAGTTATACAATAAAGTGGAACTAGCTTTATGGGAAAGGGACATATTACTGTATCATATTGATGG
>SNQJ01S0022360.1:47184-57800 GCA_010110895.2 Picea sitchensis | reverse complement strand
CATCTCATCCTTCTAGAAGATTCCCTTCTAGAAGCTTCGAGAATTCATCTTTTCCCCTTCTTTAGAAAGTGTTCGCACCCTAGCAGTTATACACAGTGCGAACTTCTCGCACCTTGGCTTAAGGCAGCCTGCGAGAATCATACATTCTCGCAGGCAACTATACTAGCAGCATGCAAACCTTCTTCAAAAATGATATTTCTGGAAAGAGAAGAAAGTAACTTTTCTCAGGAGAAAGTTCTAATGAAGAGCCTGAGTGCACCATAATCAATACATCATCATGACGACCAAAATCATGGGTAACACTATTGTACAAAGAATATGAAAATAATATGTTGGCGAATGTATTTGTAGATTAAATTCCTTAATTCACTTTCAAGAAATAGAAATAAGTGAATAATATTTGTATATCAAATCCAAAAGACTGATATTTATATAGACACCATTCTATAGCTACAAAATTGATCTCTACGCATATCAAATTAACTATACTTCAAACACTACAAAGGTAATATGAGAAATAATAGTATTAATTTCTTTATAACCCCTATAAAAATATAGTCGACTCTTAAATCTAGGGAGTCAATTAGACTATTACAGAGTAAGTCCGCATAAATATAATATGGATAAAAATCATTGAAAAATATAACAAAACCACATCAATATTATCGGTGGTCCTGACGTATCAAAATATCACAGAGATCCTAAAGAATGTGGTGTCAATAAAGACACATTTATTACCTTTAGGTTTCCATATTTTAAACTTTGAGTTGGCTAGGTTGTCGTTAAGTGCATAGACACTTAACAAAGGGTCTTCACCTGGGTTTCACCTAAGATTTTCCCTCTGTAACAAAACAAAAAAGAATGATGATTAGAGGTAGATCTATATAACTCTTAGGAGAAAATCAATGAGCGACCGAGATAGAACAATGAAAACTGAAGGGTTGTACTTGCATGAACTCAAAAAGGAGGCACCCATACTAGAGTACATATATCAAGGCAAGTATTTACATAATCCTAATCTTAGCCAAGGGCCATTGTCCTTATTTAAGAGGAAAAGAATTTTAAAAATGAATATAGATGATGTAGTAGTTAATGTAGTAGGAGTTCTTATCAGATGAAACAAAACAAGGTAAATACATTACCCTTACCCATATAATTATGGAAATGACATTGTCGAGCAAACTGGGGGTTGATTGGTCAACATATCCACTAGAGTGGGTACTGTGAATATGGGTTTGTAAGAAAGACCCTTCTGTAGAATTATCCTTCCTTCAAGTAAACATGAAAACATATAGGGTAAATAACGCCAAACCTACAAATCAAATTTAAAGAAGTGACAAGTTCTAATTTATGTAAAGACTAAATGAAAAACATTAAACTAATATTTTAATGCTCAGGTATACCCACTGCAAAATATTGGGTCGTGTGTGGGTAGCTTGTCCACCAAACATCGACACAGAGTTTCATGGGTTTGGGTACCTAGACATAAAACCCATAGTTAGAACACAAGTGACAATGCCTGTGATAAACATTACAAAAAATACTAAGAATATTACTCACTGGTGTATTTTCCTTCATAAGAGTGAACAAAGGGAGTAAATTTTGTATTAGCCTTATCAGGGTTCTTCTGATCAACACCTACAACAAAATGAAGAAGAGGAAAATCATGAGTGATTTAGAGAGTACCTACATTACAGCCCTAACCATATGAATATTCAAGTAATGGCCAATAATGAAACAAATACCAATTATAGACAAGTCTGGGTTTTGAGTTATTACACCGTTCATGAATGAACATGTGGCGACATTTTGGTTTGGTGTAATACCCCTAAGTAATAGAAATCATATGGTATTGGCGCCATTCGAAAAGTAAAATAATAGTGGTAGGTAACCAGGGAACGCGTGGAAGTACATGCAACTTTAATGGTTTGTCAAATCCTTGAAGGGTGAGTTAACCAATGGACCACACCCTATGTTGAAATTTTTTGGCATTTTAACTTAATAAGTTGATACATTGGTGTTATATTTCCAAAAGGATTAAAATAGAAAACTATATATTAAAACTATGTCAATAAATTTATGAGGAAGTCGTGGTGAACCAAAATTAACACCCTTGTAAAGGGATATGTGTTCTTACACTTGAGAATAAGGTTTCAACCTTAGAGTAGGTAATTTTTGGGTTGTCCATACTTAAAAATACCAGTAGAAATTGGCAAGTGGAAGTTGTAGACTAACAAGACCAATATTTTGGAAACAAATAATATACATGTGTAAGTGTTTGTGTGAGTCTCTAGTAGGTTAATAATTATAACTTGAAAGAATCCACAACGAAGGTAAGTAAATGGAAACATTGTATCCTCAGTTCTAGATAATAAACAACCAGGCTTTGGACAACAAGCTTTTGAGAAAGTGAAATTAATACACTTTACATTGACGTTTCCAATAGACTTGTCACTTAAGATCTTTTTACCTATCATGTGAAAATAAAATATTAAGAGTAGTATTGTTAGTCTTGGCATCCACCAATAATCTTAACAATAACAATAAGGAGATAATGATTAACGATGGCATATTTAAAAAAAAAAAAATTAGTTGAGAGGTGATGTTACAAATGGTATGAGAGCCAAGTTCCAAACACTAGGGCCTTATGGGCAAAAGCCATTTAAAATTTTTCATTAATAATTTAATAAATTATTGTATAATTATGAAAACAAGAATATTAACATAAAAAAATTTGTGAACTTAATAGAAACAACAACATAGACCATGGTTGATGAAACAGGAAAAACAACACCAAGTGGACCTAAAATGTATGTAGAGTTGAATAGCGAACAACCTCAAAATAATTCAGTAGAGCTACTTGAAACCATGAGAAGTATAAAGGTCGAGTTGTAGAGTATCAAAGCCGACAATGAAAAACTACTTAAACGAAGTAGAAAACAAGAAAAATTAAATGAAAGCTTGCTTAAAAATATGATTGAGATGAAACAAAATAAGAATGTAGGATGGACTTCTAGTAACACCAAGAAGGAAGTCTTTAATGATGAATCTCATAAGCGAAGAGAACACCTAGTGTTTAGCGATAAAATAGTATCGATGACTGAGGAAAATAGTAATAATAGTTCTGAAGAAAACACCTTGTAAAATACAACACATAAAAACAATAAAGGAAAATGGCATATAATGGAATTGACTGGTGAATTTTAAAAAATCAGACCACCCAGTTTTGATGGGGAAACAAAGGAAGGAGTAAAATCTTGGCTCCTAAACATGGGAAAATATTTCCAAATTTATAATTATTCTTGGAACTTTAGGGCTAGGTTGGAAGTATATCAACTTAATGGGAAAGTTGTGATTTGGTTGAAAGAATCAAAGACAGTGAACAAAATTAGAAGCAACGAACTCACATTGAAAATATTTAAAAAATAATTTGAACATAAATACTTAACATGAAGTTATTTCGATGAAATGTCTAAGGACTTCCATGACCTTAAGCTAGGACAAATGACCATTGAATATTTTGTTACCAAATTTGTAATTTTGATGAGATAAGTACCTTACCTTAGAGAATAGAAAGAAAAGGTACAACTATTCATGAGTTTCTTGCCTCGAGACTATAAGGATAAAATTGAGTTCCTTAACCCTAAAATGATGGATGAGGTAATAATACATGTTAAACTGTGTTATACACAGTTTAAGAAAATGTTTGAAAATACAAAAACATGGCAAGATAAGAACATAAATAGTAAGTTCTATTCCATGAAGAAATAATTTAAATACCCACGCCATGCATCTCACAGTGCACTAGTTAAACGTAACAGGTTTAGTGGAAAGAAAAAAATGTATCAGTTCAGAACAACAATAGACCAACTAAGTCAGTGAACAAACTAACCAGATCACCATCGCAATTTTGTGATTGCAATGAACCTCACTTGTATAGAGATTGTCCTTTGAATAAGAACATAAATTTGGTAGTGCATAATGTTTAGGAAGAAATAATAGTTAATGACATGGAAATATGCAATCACAAGATTAAGGCTGCCTTGGAAAATCGACAGACTAACCATCATCCTGCCATGGTAGAGGTTGAAGGTAAGATAAATCAAAATTCTATTTCTATTTTAATTGACCTCAGTGCAAGTTTAATCTATGTTTCTCCTATGATTGTAGAGAACTACAAATTGAATAAAGTAAAACATAATAAGTCTTAGTTAGTGCAATTACCCACCAGTACAAAAAGAAAAGTAGTTGAACTCGTCAAAGATTGTATGATGAAAATAGATGGAATGGAAACAAGTGTGTATTTGAATGTATTTCCTTTGGGATCCTATGATATACTCATAGGGATTGATTGGCTTGGAAATCATGCAGCGGTAGTGAATTGTAAAAATAAAAAATTTCATTGTTTGGATGAGCTTGGACATAATAGAACCATTAAGGGAACACCTTGTGGTTTATCAATAAGGAATATTTCTTCTTTACAATTGAAATTAAATTCAAGAAAGGGTTGTGAAATATATTTTGTACACATAAATGAAAGACTAGAAAATTTGTTTGATCGTTTGTTAATTGGTGATCCTATATAGTTTCAGGATGTGCTCCTAGAAGAGATTTCAAGATTACCTCCTAGAAGGGATATAGATTTCACAATAGATTTAGTACCAGGATCAACACCAGTTTCCAAAGTGCCATATAGGATGAGTGTACCAGTTTCCAAAGCGCCATATAGGATGAGTGTTCCTGATTGAATTGAAAATGGATCTTCAAGAAATATTCGACAAAGAGTATATCATACCAAGTGTGTCTCCATGGGGTGCACTAGTCCTATTTGTGAAAAAGAAAGACAAGAGTTTTAGGTTGTATATTGACTATCGAAAACTGAACAAATGATAGTTAAAAATAAGTACCCTTTATCCCGTATTGATGATTTATTCAACCATGTTGGAGAGGCTAAAACATTCTCTAAAATAGATTTAAGATCATGTTATCATAATATTAGGATAAAAATGAAGACATGCAAAAAATGATTTTAGAGCCAAGTATGGACACTATGAATTCATAGTGGTACCCTTTGGGCTAATGAATGCTCCAACAACATTTATGTTCCTTGTGAACAATGTGTTAAGAAAATACTTGGACATGTTTGTGATAGTATTTATTGAAGATGTCGTATTTATTCCAAAACAAAGGAAGAACACAAAGAACATCTCGAGTTGGTTATGCAAAACTTAAGGGAAAATTAGTTGTATGCAGAATATAGCAAGTGCGAATTTTATCATAGTAATGTACAATACTTAGGACATGTGATTTATGGGGAAGGAGTTGTTGTTGACCCTGAAAAGGTCAAATCCATTTGGGATTGGGTAGTTCTAAAATATGTTTCAGATATCAAATCTTTTATGCGAATTACAAGTTATTACAGAAGATTCATTGAAGGCTTTTCAGAATTGTATTACCCTATTACCTCTTTACAGAAAAAGGGAACCAGATTTAAATGGACAGAAAAGTGTCAAGAAAGTTTTGAGAAATTAAAACAATTACTAACCACTGCACCCATATTAAAAGTAGCAGATCCACACAAAGACTTTGTAGTATGTACTGATACATCTAAGGAACGATTAGGGGGTCTACTAATGAAAGAATGGAATGGAATAGCATATGAATCAAGAAATCTAAAATATCATGAAGAAAACTCTGATCTGAATGATATTAAATTTACTACTATTGTCGATGATTTAAAAATCTGGCGACATGATCTATTAGGAAATAATTTTTTGTTGAAAATAGAAAATGTTAGTCTTAAACATTTCTTGGATAAAAAAAACTTAAATGCTCGACACGATAGGTGTTTGGATTTCCTAAGTGAATTTAATTTTGTTATTGAACACATTAAAGGAAAGGAAAATAAGGTTTTAGATGCCCTTAGTAGGAAGATAAATTCAATTTCTAGTAGAAAAATCCAATTTAATTTAAAGAAAAAAAATGAATTGGCAGCAGAAAAAGATGAGGAATACAAACAAATTCAAGAAAAATGTCAAACTGATTCTCTAACTAGAAAGAATCAAAGTTGAGTTGCAACCGAGAAGGTTTAGTTTTGTATAAGAACAGAGTTTTTGTCCCAAATAATGCAAAATTCAGAAACTTAATTATAGGAGAATTTCACAAGAAGCCATATTTGGGCCATCTGGGGTATCAAAAGACAATAACAACGTTAAAGAAATAATGTTTTTGGCCTAAAATTAAAATAGAAGTGGCAGAATACATTGCTAGATGTCTAGAATTTAAAGCAGAGCACCAACACCCACCTGGATTTATACAACCTATACCTATTCTAGAGTGGAAATGGGAAGTGATCCGTATGAATTTTATCCATGTCTTACTTATAACAAAGAATCAAAATTATTTGATTATGGTTGTGATCGATAAACTTACCAAAGGAACACCTTTTATCCCAGTAAAATCCACTTATAAAGCTATTAATATTTCAGAAAATTTTATGAAGGGAATTTTTGGAATGCATGGGTTCCCTAAAACAATCATTTCAGAGAGAGACACAAAATTCACTTCCAACTTTTGGAAGAATTTTCTTAGTGGAATGGACACACAATTGAGTTTTATCACTGCTTACCATCCTCAAACTAATGGTCAGAACAAAAGGACTAACCGTATTGTTGAGGATATGTTGTGAATGTACGTTATGGAGTGCCCAACAAAATGGGAATATTATCTTCACGTGATTGAATTTGCGTATAAAAATGGTTACCAACCATCCTTAAGGATGATCCCTTTCGAAGCACTATATGGTCGGAGGTGTAGGACACTAGTGAGTTGGCATGATCTCGTTGACAAAATTATTATAGTGCCTGACATGTTAAAAGAAATGGAAACAATGGTGTAAAAAGAAAAATAGAATTTGAAAAGTGCACACGATAGGCATAAAATTTATCTAAATTCAAAAATAACACACAAAGAGTTTAATGTTGGAGACCATGTTTATCTAAAAATAAAACCCAAAAAAAATTCACTCAAACTTGGAAAACGTTCTAATCTAGCACCATGTTATTGTGGACCTTTTGAAGTGTTAACGAGAGTATGACCAGTGGCCTACCATATTTCACTAGTATCCCATATGAAAATACATAATGTGTTTCATGTTTCATTATTGAAGAATTATTTGCCTGATATAACTCATGTTTTAAATTGGAATGTGATCTAGGTGACACAAGAGGGTGAGTTCCATGTGGGACCTTTATGCATACTCGTCAGGAAGGAAACTATGTTGCGAAATATATCCATTGCCTAGGTTAAAGATGTAGTGAAGGAACTATGGTCCTAAGGAGGCCACTTGGGAAATGGAAGAGGATACGAGGAAAACCTATGAATTTTCGTTCCAAAGATGGGAACATGATGGGAACATCGAGGATGATGTTAATTTCAACGGGGGGAAGATGTAATATCCCTCCAAATTAAACATTTGAGAAAATTTGTGTGGTTGTGATTATTTGATTATTATTTTGAGAAAAACTTTGATTAACATTTTTTATCGCCATAAGTAATTGATGCTGAAAAACCTTTATGTAAATATTATTTTTAAATTTTATTTAAAAATTACCTAAGATAAATTGATGAGAAAACCCAACTATGATAAGATAAATACTTTATTTGAGGGGAAAAGTTAAAATAGGATAGAAACCACAAAGGTAAAAGTGATTTTTTTCCATGAGGACAAGTCTGAACCTACCCCTAAGAATGTGGGAGGTTAGGAAACAATCTAGGAAATACTTAGGACAAGATTCCCAAGAGTTAGGGAGAAGGCTAACTCGAAAATTAAATAAAAATACATAGGAAGTCTATTATTCTTCTCAGTTTGTTAAAGCAAGAGAGAAGGAACAAGTATGGTGTAAACAGGACATTGTTGAGTACTTGTAAAAGGTTAGATATTGGTGGTTCTCAAAAAGATCCGAGTTTTAGAAAATTTCCTCGAGAAGGTTCTTGACATTTTGATTTTTCCTATGGAATAAATTATTTGGCTCGGGGGTGACAAGAGTTAGCAGAGTGTAGCTCTAAACTATGGTTGGAAGGATATGGACTTTCTCTTTAGTTTTTTTCAATAAAACCTTTTGGTTCAGATATGTGTATCTACTTTAATTATTTTATTTCCTTATCATTATTAGCTCAAATGTCAAAGATTTTGGTTGGATATTAATTTATATTGTTATAGTAATATTTTGATAAAGACATTGATGTGAGAGTAGAAGAAAAAATAGATTTATCAGCCAATTTATTACTTCTAATAGTTACAGAAAAAGCTTAAACAAAGAAATATTCATAGACTAACTTAACAATAGTTGGTCTATATTTTTTTATGTATATTAGTAAACCAAGGAACCAATATGAGCAGTCTCTAAATATAGTATGAAACCCTAGACATGCAATGTTTCTTGGCTAAAGGTTGCTCATGATAACAAGCACAAATAGAGATACTCCAAAGATTATGTAGAAACAATTATCATAAATTTCATTTAGAATAAACATAATTTGTTTTCCTATTGCACAAAGAATATCAAAATAATCTGTTGTCGAATGTATCCATAGATTAAATTCTTTAGCTCACTTTCAAGAAATAGAAATAATTCAATAATCTTTGTATATCAAATCCAAAGGATTCATATTTATATATGAAACATTTTTTAGCTACATAATCTATCTCGACGCATATCAACTTAACTGTACTACAAACAATATAAATGTAATATAAAAAATAATAGTATTAATTTCTTTATAACCCCTATACAAATATAGTCGACTCTTAAATCTAGGGAGTCAAGTCGATTGTTAGAGAGTAAGTCCGCATAAATATAAGATGGATAAAAATCATTGCGAACTGTAACAAAACCACTTCAATCTTGTTGGTGGTCATGACATATCAAAATATCACAGAGATCCTAAAGAATGTGGAGTCGGTAACTAAACATTTATTACCTTTAGGTTTCCATATTTTAAACTTTGAGTTGGATAGGTTGTGTTTAACTGCATAGACACTTATCATAGTGTTTTTCCCTGATTTTCTGCTAGTATCTTCTCTCTAACCAAAAAAAATGGAATTATTATTAGAGATAGAGGTATATAACTCTTAAGAGAAAATCAATGAGCGACCCAGATATAGAAATGACAAATGAAGGGTTGTACCTTCATGAACTAAAAAGGGAGGCACCCATACTAGAGTACAAATCTCGAGGCCAGTCTATACATAATCATGATCTTGGTCGAGGGGGGCCATTGTCCCTATTTAAGAGTCAAACAATTTTAAAAATTAATATAGATGATGGAATAGTTATTATAGAGGAAGTTGTTATAAGACAAAACAAAAAAACGTAAATACATTTTTTTTAACCATGGGAACAACAACCTTCCAAGAGTATATCCAAAAAAACGTAAATACATTACCCTTACATGCAAAATGATGGAAATGGCATTGTCGAGCAAATCGAGGGATTATTGGTCGACATATCCACTAGAGAGGGTACTATGAATACGGTTTTGGAAGAAAAACCATTTCGTAGAATTATCCTTCCTTCAAGTAAACAAGAAAATGTATAGGGTAAATAATGTCAAAACTACAAACGAAATTTAAAGAAGTTACAATTTCAAATTTATGTAAAGAATAAAAGAAAAAGATTAAACTAATACTCAAGTATACTCACCGCAAAGTATACTCACGCTCAAGTATACTCACCGCAAAATATTGGGTCGTGTGTGGGAAGCGTGTCCACCAAACATCGACACAGAGTTGCATGGGTTTGGGTACCTGGACATAAAAATTGTAGTTATAACTCAGGTGACAATGTGTGTGATAAACGTTACAAAGAATCTTTAGAATATTACTCACCGATGTATTTTCCTTGATAAGAGTGAACAAAGGGAGGAACTTTTTTATTATCCTTATCAGGGTTCTTCTGATCGCCACCTACAACAAAATTAAGAAGAGGAAAATCCTTGGTGATTGAGAGAGTACCTATATTACAACCTTCACTGTATGAATATTCGAGTAATGGCCATTAATGACACAAATACCAACGATAGACAAGTTTGGGTTTCGAGTTATTACACCCTCCATGACTAAACAAGTGACGAGGTTTTGGGTTGGTGTAATACCCTGAAGTAATAACAATCACATGGTATTGGCACCATTTGAAAGGTAAAATAACAGTGGTAGGTAACTAGAGAACACATGGAAGTACATGAGAGTTTAATGGTCTAACACGTCCTTCAAGGATGATTTAGCCAATGCGCCACACCCTATGTTGACAAGGTTTGGGGTTTGAACTTAGTAAGTTGATACATTCTTGTTATATTGCCAAAAGGATTAAAATAGAAAACTATATATTAAAAACTATGTCAAGAAAGCTATGAGGAAGTCATGGTGAACCATAATTAACACCGTTATAAAGGGATATGTGTTCTTACAAAGCTATGAGGAAGTCATGGTGAACCATAATTAACACCGTTATAAAGGGATATGTGTTCTTACACTTGAGAATAAGGTTTCAACCTTAGAGTAGGTAATGTTTGGGTTTTCCATACTTATAAATACCAATAAAAATTGATGACTGAAC
>SNQJ01S0022360.1:0-20544 GCA_010110895.2 Picea sitchensis | reverse complement strand
ACTATGATAATCAACAACGGTATTCTCAAGACAATTCTCTTCACTTTCTTTAAGACTCTTACTCTGTTTTGGTGACGAATTCCTCAACATAATATGATCACAGCGTATGAACCATAACGAAATCAAATCCAATCATAATCGTACTCTAAATTGAGCATGAAACACTTCCTGTTCGGAATAGATACAAAACAAATCCTGTTGAAAACAACCCATTAATTTCGTTACTTCAATCAGACAAGCTAACAAATCAAATCCAAATGAAGATCGTTCAAATCCAAAAAATCTATCAATGGCTAAACTGGGAATGATCGAACCATATATCCAAAACGAAATTCCATTCATTTTTAGCAAAGTGAAACAATATACAGGATGAACACCGAATGACAAAGGCATTTTAATGAGAAACAGAGCTATTCGAACACAGAATTCAAATCATTATATTTACCTTGATCATTCACAAAACTAAAACGATACCAAAATTCATACCTGTACAGCGACGAGATAGCTTGATCATGCCAATTTAGAGTTGATAACGGCTATGGCCAATTCAACGTTCTTGAAAAGGATGGAGCCAGTTGTCTTTTGCTTCTTGTCAGCTGCTTGGAGCTTGTTTCTTTGATTGGTCAACACTGCAATTTGATCTTCCAGCGATTGAATTTTCGATTGGAGTAGGGGAACATCAATGTAGTATCGTTCCAACCATGAATCACATTGGTCACAGGGAGACTGTGTTGATTTTGTAAGAGTAGGCGAGGGTTTGGGTACATGGCTGAGGGTTTCACTAGGCAATTTAATCCCCGGGTAACTGGGATTATCTTTTAGGCAAGGGGCAAGATTTGTCATGAAATCATAAGGTGGTTTAGGGCATAAACCCTGTGAGTACGGGTACTCATCGGCTAAAAAATGTTCTATATCAAAGTCAGAATCCTCACTAAGGATTATAGGCTTTGACTCAGCAGAGGGATTAGGTTTGGTTCTAGCCATCCTTGAAATGAGCCTAGTGTTCCTTTTTCCCTTGGCATTAGTAGTAGGGTTTGCCTCGGGCTTTCTGCTCACAGGATTTTTAATAGTCGCGGGCTTCTCAGTTCCAACGTCTGGTAAGTCGATAGGAGGGTAGGTCGAAGGCTTAGGAGCGGGCAATAGGATATGGAAGGGCACGGGGGGCACATCCATGACTTCACTCACCACAGGCTTGTCAACCTGTATAGGGTATTGTGTCATTGAAACCATTACGAGCGAAGAAATCTCTCTAACTATCACCATGCAAACTCAAATGATAAACAACGATAAGTTTAATGAGCCCATAGTGGAATAGGCTACTGTCATCCTTATGCCTTTTAAATCTTTTCGACATTTTATGTAGGCTACGATGAAAGTAAAAGGGCATATTCAACAAGTATCCCATAAAATTCATTAGCAAACGCAGGTGGTAGAGAAACACAAGTCCGTATCGACCTTCACAGGTCACGAACTGTTTGATTATCATCAAAGTATCATGCCACCGTGGTTTAAGTGTAGAGATGGGCATACCTCTGTCACAAGAGGTGACTTTGCGTGAGAGGAACAACAGTGTCCATGGCACCTCCTCGACCTTACAATTTTTGAACCAACGATGTCCTATGGCAGCTAACCTTGTAGCAGAACTGATAAAATTCTCATCAATTTCCAACTGGATGTCGCCCACCTTAGCTCTACAGCCATCGAAAGTCATGGAAAACTGTCATGCCACAACTAGATTAAAACCCTCAAATCGTTTCACGAAGGTAAGCCATCCGTTATCCTCCAAGTCTTTACAAGCATTATCAAACATTAACAAGGCTTGGTTGTCGTTTGGCTTGATTCTCACGACTGGTGCCATGGAGCCGAGCACATGGTGAGTCCAGGGTTTGGGTCACAACACACACAGGAGAAGAGCTACCCGAGCTAACATAGGTGAACGGGAATAAAGGATAGGCATCAATGCCAGCGTGCGAAGGTGGTGGAGTTTATCTCTGCCATGCATAACAATTATTGCCAAGGTACAACCGCCGGCTTTCAAAGTTGTTCANATAAACAGTGAAATATGTTATTTTGTATTAATACGAGAATGCTAATTACAATGTGTGAGTTTGGACTGCAACTGAGTCTCGGCTCTCTTCTCAGCTTACAATGATCTTCTATCTCAACTTTTAGCAGCCCTCAACTACTTTCAGCAACCTCTACTGGGAATATGTTACAAATATTTATACAAGAGGGGTTCAATGAGCTTTCCCTCCAAGCTACCTTAGTGGCATCCTATCACAATTAAAACGCCTATCCATTGAGGCTTAATTACAATGAATGAACATTTACTTTCTCAAATCTGAGGCGATGCTCACGATCTATAAAACTCAAGCCTAATAAAGGAAACTTCCTCTACTACATGTACAAAGGAATCAACTCGGCTCTTCCAAACTTACAACATTTAATTTTCTTTTAATTACATTTAAATTTTAAAATTAAGGGGAAAATGAGACAGTTGGGGCCTCTCCCCTCCTTGAATGTGCTTTGATGTGCTAAATAGTTGGCGTGTTGCTAAGGTGGATCGATGCTCCTACATCAAATGAACATCTTAGCCATCAAGGCATGGTTGGAGAACATGGAGATGTACTTCGCACTTCATGATTACACTTCCAAAATGAAGGTCTGCATGGTGGTCTTCCAACTGAACGAGAGTGCTCTACTTTGGTGGATGACACTCTTACCTCAACTAAACATGGTTTTTGAAGACGTGTCATGGGAATTGTTCGATGAACAATTTTGGGAGAGGTATTTTCGGATAAATTCATTGAGCGTCAGCTTAATGAGTTCAACGCCTTACGATAGGGTAGTCATACGATGTCGAAGTACGAGGTCGGGTTCATTGAGCTATTGAGGTATGCTCTGCATCTAAACATGGAGAAGTTAAAGGTAAACAAGTTTGTATTGGGCCTTAAATTTGACATTTGTGTGAAGGTGAGTATCTTAATGCCTCAAACGTTACATGATGTTGTTCAGAAGGCCCTCATTGTTGAGGAAGAGTTGAGCGGTGGGGCTCAGGGCAGGACTCCTTCTAGAATGATTGGACAAATGACATCAGGAGCATAGAAGCATCATACACCATCTAGACAGAACCCTGAGCATTGAGATACTCCTAGAGGACCTATGTTCTCAACACCACAATGACAGGTTCCTCAACAAAGGACTCCTTATAGAGGACCAAAACAACAGCAGCAATTTCGCCCACAATAGCAGTAGCATTTTAGGCATGTTTAGCAGAATAGACCACGATCACATACTGTTAGGCCGACAACTTCTACTTCAGGGACAAGGCGCACTGGACCGAAGATTGAACGTTGGACATGTGGGGAGCCACATTACTAATGATATTGTTCGATTGAGAAGGCCAAGACGGTTGGATCTTCAGGACTCACTACAGTTGGAGATTTGGGCAAGGCCCATCGGATACATTTAGTAGTGAACAATCACCAGTTCGAGCACTAGTCCATTGTGCTCAAGATGTTAGGTACGACCGTTGATCAAACGTCTAGTATCTTGATAGAACCAGGCACTACAGAGAGATTTATTTATAGTGCAACGCTAAAGAGAATTAAGGTAAGGGAAGTCGAGTAGGACAAGTTCAGATACATAGAAATGGCATCTGGTGCCAAACAGAAAGTTGGAGGGAAGGTTACAGACTGTAGCATTAACTTGGGTGATTTTGTAACAAATTCCAACCTATATGTTATGATCTTAGGATCTTATGACATAGTTATAGGAATGTATTGGTTGGAGTCGCATGATGTGATACTTAACTGTAAGACAAAATAGTTAAGTTTGATGGATGATTTGAGAAAGAGTAGAGTAATTGTAGGAAGAAGTCAAGGAGTGTCCTTGAGGTTTATTTCTTCTCTACAATTGCATAAGAGTATGTGCAAAGGATGCAAGCTATATGCAATCTTAGCGCTAAACAAAAAGGGCAAGGTGGAAGGATTAGAAAACTTTCATGTAGTACAAGAGTTTGCGGATGTATTTTCCAGAAGAGTTACCAGGTTTAACACCTGAAAGAGAGTTGGATTTTACAATATACTTGAAACGTTGAATTGAACTGACAGCGAGAATGCCATATCGGATGTCAATGCCTAAATTGCAGTATTTGAAAATGTAATTGAAGGAATTGTTGGACTTGGGACTTATACGTGAAAGTGTGTCACCTTGGGGTGTGCCAATTATTTTTGTGAGAAAGAAGKATGGATCRTGGAGGCTTTGTATTGACTATCATMWATTGAACAAAGTGATGATCAAGAACTAGTATTTGTTGCCAAGGATAGAAAATTTGTTTGATCAGATGAAAGGAGAAATGGTGTTTTTGAATATTAATTTGASATCATGATATCATCAATTATGGATTAAAGAGGAATATATCCCTAAGACTATGTTTAAGACAAGATTCAGAMACTATGAGTTTACAATTTTACCACTCGGTTTGAAAAACGCCCTGGGGGTATTCATKAGTTTGATGAATGGGGTGTTCCATGAATACTTGGACAAGTTTGTTCAAGTATTTATTGATAACATATTGATTTATTCTCAGACAAAAGAAGAGCATGAAGAACACTTAATATTGTTCCTATAGTGTCTACGATAATAAAAAAATTGTACGGGAAACCATCTAAATGTTCCTTCTACCAATYGAAAATTCATTACTTGGGACATATCATATCTGGTGAAGGTATCGTTGTGGATCCAGTGAAAGTAGAGGTCATTATGGAGTGTGTTATTACATAGAGTTGTAGGAGGGTCAAAAATAATTTGTAGGTTTTTTGTTGAGTCACGGGTTCTTTTTAGTTTAATGTTTTCCTCCTAGAGTCATTTTTCAATTTTTGTTTTAATAAACTAATTCTTTTAGCATTATTCTAAGGTCTTGTGGTGTGGTTATGTCCTGGGCCAAATTTGAAATTATCATGACAAAGACTGTTAGTCCCTTAGTAGTCACATCCTTATAATCAACATCATCACCTTGACATCTCTCTCCCATAAGTTGTGTGAAGTACCTCCATATTTCACTTTACTTGCTCATGTTGTCAGATTAGTTTGTAACTTAAGCATTGTTAACTCACTAGTAGAGTTCGCAGCACCCTCAAAGTACCCTTTTTCATTTTAAGAGAATCATTCACTTTCTGACATGACAAGAGTTTGTATTGTTTCAAATATTATCTCCCATCTTACAGGGATCATAAATTTCAAATCCCAATGGTTTCCTTGAATCACTCAAAATTGAATTTTGGAGCAAGCACTGCAAACTGTCACTAGTGCTACAAACTCTACTACGAACTGGTGGCAGAGGATGGTTGAGGTTCGACCACTTGAAGTTGTTCCTAATAAAATCTGGCGATGTCAACGGTTATCTCTAGTCTACCAAGTACTCCATGAACTTTCCCACCTTATTTTTGTTAGGATATTTAGAGACTTAAGACTTAGTTAAGATCTACTTGGTCTAATGTGTCATTAGGTAAAAGTGTGTTTCCTAGTGTGTTTCTTTAGTATGCATTAGTTTGAATATACATTTGTAGTTAGAATCCGACGGTCCTTGTTCCTGACATAGAGTGATCCAGCGATTCATACTCTCCTCGATCTTAACATCCATTGATGTGTGGCTTAACTTACGAATGGTCCATGATCTCTATTTAAATATCATGGAGGGTCATTTTGTCGATGATTGATTGTGATAAAATCTCTTGTAAAATATCTACGTAATCTTTTTCTTTGCACTAATAAACTACTCCAAGTGATTGCGTTGGTTGAGGCCATGAATGATGTTTCCCCAAAAGGGTTTTACCACGTGAAAACATCCAGTTGTGTTGATATTTGATATGTTTATGTGAGTGGATTCTTTGAAGGTTTTCATCACTCTGTTGGAATACCTATGTTGTTGAACATGGTATTAGAGCCCGTTTGAAGAAGACCCACTCTTGTTGTAGATAGATATCATGAAGCCAGGAGTTGCCTCATCTCCATTTATGTCATTTCTATACATTTTGGTGAAACCTTTGTTCATTTCATCACAAGTACTCTTTCATTCGGGAACAATTTCATTTCATTCAAAAGGACATGTTTGTCCAAAGATCACGACCATTATAGTCGAGATCACGAGGTATAAAAGTTTGAATAGCATTTTTAATTTTTTTTCGCAGTATTTTTTTTTTTTGGTTTTATATTGTTTGTTTTTAAGGTTGCTACTCTTTTATATACGCGTATGTTCTTCGTTGCACCCTTTGCGATCTTGAAAAATTAGAAACAAATAGGAAAAGGTGCATCTCTCGAGTAAGATAATCGAGATCTAACCCAAACCCACTCAGAATGATACGCCCTAATGGTGACAAAGGAGAAAATATAAAGTAAAATATAGCGAGACATTGCAACTTTTGTGATAAATATGGTCATGATGAGTCCAATGACTTTCAGAAGATGGAATATTTAGAAACAAGCGATGAAGAAGCACAACATCGATGCATTTAAGTTCTACTTCTTCTTCTTCTTCTCATGGACATGCACTTTCTTCTTTGGTTTCTCCTTCAATACAACTTCTGCTTCTACTTCTACTTCTTCTTGAGTGGCTTATTGATTAGGAGCATCTTATCCTTATATGGCTAAGGATAGAGCCATATTTTCCACTCTAAATTAATGTAACACCAAAATATTTGTTGGTGATGATAGATCTTAGTGTTGAAGGATGCGAAGCTTGATTCAAGTATAAAATATTCATTTCAATGATGTATTATGTGTTCCAAGTATTTCTTGTAACCTTCTATCGATATATCAAATCACTCATTCGGTGAAGATAAAACCATAGAGTTTTCACCTCACCAGAAAGTTATAATCAAGGATCTAAAATATCTTAAGCATGTTCTTGGAACTGGAATTGGTGATGATGATATTACCGGGTTGTACAAATTTGACAACTTTGGGTCATCATATTTTCATCGGTTTTGAACCATAGCGATGACTTGAGAAAACTATGGCATGGTGGTTTGGTCATCTAAACTATAAACTCATTGTAGCAACTATGTAATCTTGATGGTGGTGGTCTTCCTCTTGTTTCATCTGGAGAGATGGTGTTTGTGGCCGGTTGTGTTCTCGTGGCTCAAGCCGGGGACAATTCCCCGACAAAGCGTTACCTCTTGACAGGCTTGTTTAGGGTTGGGTCGCTTTGTAACGACTTGCAGGATTTGCTTGGTGGTTGGTTTCTTTAGAAGGCTTAAGAGCGAAGTTTTTTGACAATTTTTGGCCTACAAGGCCCTTGTAGTAAAGAAATATGGACATCAAATTAAGGTTAAGAATAGATAATGGGCCCGAATATGTGAACAATAATTTTACAAATTCGCCTTCTACAGAAGTCAAATGCAACACATTGTTCCATATACCGACAAAAATGGTATTGAAAACTAGCACATTAAAAGAAATGGCTGAGGATGATCCAATCTAGGGATTAAGTCTAAAGTATTGGGTGGAAGCCATCAGCTATGAAAATTACATAGTAAAATGCACTCCCACAAAGGAACACTTAAAAGTATAACACTGGAAGAAGATTGGAATAAAATTAAACAAGATGTAAGTCACTTACGTGTATTTGGCGATTATAGCATGGGCTCACATTGTGATGAAAATAGAAACATTGCAACCTAAAGTGAGAAGTGTATATTTGTTGGTTATTACGAAGATGTCAAAGGTTCTGAGACTTCTTCAATCACATTATAATGAAGTTATTATTAGAGGAAGAGATGTTAAATTTGATGAAAATATCTTGGCATGCAAACCTAAATCAGTGGCCTTGTTTAACTAGAGACTAATTCGAGAAGGTTGTGCAACTACTTCGACTCAGAATCCATCTTGAATTTATGCCTTCTTACGATCTGGTTTCTTCTTAGGATGATGGCCAGGTGAGGGATGAAAATACACCTCAGCACACTCACCCTCCTCGGATGAGTCCTTTGAACTTTGAACCCGACACCGGCTCACTTCCTAGATGGGTCCAGGTTCAACCTGAAAGCAATTGGTGATCTTTTGATGATCCTTTAGATGCGACATCAGAACCGTTCATAGTTCCAGTGAGCCTCTTCTCTTTTGGCTCAAGTTTGAGAAGCTTGTGATCTAGAGACATTTTGTAGAAGCTTCAGGTCATCAAAATTGGGATACAACAATGAATGAAGAGTATTGTTCTTTAATGGAGAAAATGATACTTGGGATCTTGTACCTCCTCCAAAAAGAGGAGAAGACTTGTTAGATGAAAATGGGTCCTCTGGAACTAAGTATGCATCATATGAGAGTGTTGAAAGAAGACACAAGGCTCGGTTAGTTGCCAAGGATTTTCCCAAGTTAGAAGGGAATTGACTATAATGAAACCTTTTCCCACAGCCAAAATGAATTCCATCCACCTTGTTTTTCCCTTGATGCCTCACATAAATGGGAGGGTCATCAAATGGATGTTAAATATCCCTTCTTACCGCGAATTTGCAAGAGAAGAAATCTACATGGAACAACCTCCTAGATATATCTAGAATGACTCTAGCCTTGTTTGTCACCTCAAAAAATATCTTTATGGTCTCAAAGAAAGATCCCCGAATGCCAAAAGTAAGACTGACTTTCTTATTACCAGCGGATTCTCTAGATGAAATTTTGATCCTAACGTCTATACCAAGAAAGTAGGAGGCCATCTAATAATCCTTTTCCCTTATGTTGATGACATTTTCTTCTTGGTATAGTAACTCAAAACTTTTAAACATGTGAAAAAAGCCTTGGAAAATTTGAGATGGCAGGACTTAGGCTTTTTTACACTATTTTCTTGGACTCAAGTTTTGCAAACCAATGAAGGTTTTCTCTCCAGGTCTAAGTATGTTTGTGACCTTCTTAGTTTCTTTCACATGGATGATTGTAAACCCGCCCCTTCTCCCTTCCTTCAATGTGGGTCAAACTTACTTCCTATACTTCTCCTGATGTTGATGTCACTTTGTATCGTGAGTTAGTTGGTAGTCTCTTATACTTGACTCATACATGTCTTGATCTTTCCTTTGTTGTAGGTCTTGTTTCCCGATATATAGCTTGACCCATGAAAGTGATTGGAAAGAAACTAAAAATATACTTTGTTATGTTTGTGGTATAGGTCATTTCAGGGGATACATTACAGTTTAGGGGGACTCCTTTATTGGTTGGTTTTCCTGATTCAGATTGGTCGGTGACCCTGATGATCAAGGAGTCCCTACTTGCCGGAGGTTATGTTTTCAGCCTTGGTTCAAGACTTATCACTTGGACCTATAAGAAAAAAAAAACTATTGCACTTTCTTCAACAAAAAAAGAGTACCAAGCAGCGGTAAATGAAAGTTGGGAATCCTTGTGGCTTCAATAGATCCTTTCTAAGTTTGGATTCCAAGAGCAGCATCCGACCAACCTTTGGTGCGACAATCAGTGTTCCATCAAGATAAGCCAAAGACCCATTTCAACATCAATGTAAGAAAACACATCGAGCTACACAAAAGAGCACTTCAATAACTAAATCATGAATGAGATTTCTGATGAAGTTATTGAAGTGTTATTTTTCGCTATAGAAGATCAAGTTACAGAAATTTTCACAAAGTCTCTCACAGCAGAGGTTTTCCAAATTTTGATCTATATTAGGAGTTCATGAAGTTTTGATGTAGGAGCATCCTCCCGCACGTCAACGATTAGTGCCATTGACGAACTACGTTATTTATGCATTTAATGGAGAAAGGGGAGGCGCTGACCCTCTCAATTTTAATTTGAAATTTCAATAAATGGTGTAAGGCTTTTAATGCCAAATCATGCCTTTATACAGGTAGTAGTTAGGGTTTCTTTAATGGTTACCTGCAACTAGGTCCAGATCAGTCAGGACTGGATATCCACTTATGTAATGTAGCCGTAGGAGAAGGAGCCAGTGATAGCAATGGCGCTGAGATGGTGGTTGAGGATAATCTCACGGGAGCCCTCATTTTGTAAGGAGAGGAAGAAGAAATTAGGGTAGAGAGTTAGGAGGAGAGTTCTCGGGTAGAGAGGTCTCGAGAGAGAACTAAGACTTGTTATAGTCCAACATTTGTAAACATTTGTACAGACATTTGGAAATTAATACAAGGAGCAGTTTTCACGCCATGGTGTACGTGTATGTTTATGCATTTGAATGTCACTGGTATGATGTAGCTATAGGTTATAGATATATTTTAATATCTATTTCTGAGTTTTTCAGTTTCTATCTGGGTTCTTTAGGCGAGTGCAAGGAGTGCACAATAGAACTGCTTGGAAGTTTATAGCCCGGCCTGAGGAGTGCACATCTGACTCTGAAATTCAGAAAGAACATGCAATGAGTGCACACCAAAAAGATTCACAAACTCAAGGAGAACCCTCAAGGTTGTTGAACACATTGGAGGGACAAGGAACTATGCAAAGGAGAGCCTGAGAAAGCGGAGGCTCTGAAGGTTTTGTAAAGCTCTACCAAGAGGGGCATTGAGCAAGTGCAAAGGAGCAGCAGAAATCTATTTTTAGTTCAGAGAGAGGAAGTGTCGAAGAGAATACACTCCTGCGAGTTTGTTGAATGCCTCTGTAGGCTACGCAGGTGTGCATCGAGTAGGAGAATGCTAGGTGGGCGTAAGGATTTTTCTTTCAAGAAAACTTCTCAAATCAGAGTTTAGCGAATGCCCTAGTAGCAACATAAGGAGTGTGTGAGGGTGGAATTATTCTAAGTCACAAAGGTTAGGAG
This sequence comes from Picea sitchensis, assembly GCA_010110895.2. NCBI lineage: Eukaryota > Viridiplantae > Streptophyta > Pinopsida > Pinales > Pinaceae > Picea > Picea sitchensis. Next base: position 9,782 of record SNQJ01S0022360.1, on the reverse strand, counting down.
GAACAGTGCCTTTGTGCGCGAGCCACCACAAAGAGAGAGGGCGAAGGTCGAAACCTTCGGGGTTTTGAGTTGGTAAAATCTTAGGAGGGATAGTGTTTCTATAATGCGAGACAAGACTTGAAGGAGCGAGACCATGAGGAAGGAGTCGAAGGCCAAGACCGCCGATACTTAGAAAAATATTCTAAGTCTAGGATAAGTGTGAATCTTAGAAGGAGAGTGTGCAAGGAGGACGGATATGAAATGTCATATCTAGTGTCAGATACCCGAAAACCATTGGATCAAGCAAAGGTACATGGGGTTTAAACCCTTGGATATCCCCACACTGAAGTTCAAGGTTTGGAAGCTGACAGGGATTTTGGAGTCATTTGCATCAGCGAACTCCTGATTCCGCAATCATTTGTATTTGTGGATCACGAACACGGTGGCCTGAGAGCCACTGTATCATGGATATGTGCATAGGAGGAGTGCACATAGGAGGTGCACACAAGATCATATCGTGACCATCGGATCTTCTAAGTAAGGAGCGATAACCATCGGTCGGAAGAGGAGAACGAGGGGTTTAAATCTCGTAGAAGCATCATGACCATCCACCAAGGAGGACATGTGGAAAGAGATCAAGGAACGGGGAAAAGTCTCAAAGATTTTGGTTCCGGGGAGAATGGGCCATTGATCTCTCGAGAGGAGAGGGCTGACATTCGGGAACCAAGGATTGAAAGATAGAGAATAGGGGGAATGATTGCATCATGGTTTCCCGAATCATGAAATCTGGTAGCGCTTTGTTGTGGACTGTCATTTTGGTATTTCGGGACGCGGGTGTTTGAGAGGCCAGGAATTACAAGGCGTGGAGTCAACTTCGTGAAGTTACAAAATCTGGCGAACTGACGCCGAGAATAGCACGAGCGAAGTCAGTTTAAAGCCCTTTTACTGACATTTTTGCTTAGCCAAAGAGTTCAAGAGTGAAGAGTCATGAGACATAGGTCCAGGCTTGTAGAATGCGTGAAATCTCGAAAGAAAGGCGTGGTCACACCCGGGTAGATTTGAGAATTCCGGGACCCGATTTGAAGGACCAAAAGTGGTGCGGCCGGAATGTGAAATCTTGAATCATGAAAGATTCGGTAGCACTTTGTCAAATTAAGCCCTTTTTCGGCATTTGGATACGGGAGTTGGAAGGTTAAGAGCACGAGAGCTTGCATGCGAGGAGTCGAAACGAAAGCAGCGAAGTGTGTTGGTCGAGAACAAAGAAGAGCACCGAAGTTAAGTGCACATAGGTTTTCTCAAGGCATGCTAGAGGACAAAGGGACCTATGGATTTGTTCAAAGGGTTCCAAGCGGGGCACGAAGAGTTCCGGTTCGAGAGAGCGATCGGTAGGAGTGGTAGAACCCCTAAGGGGTATGCATCAAGTTTTCACTAAGGGGGGATAGGCTCTAACTGCCTCCTTCATTCTCTATTATTGTCACTATTGTAAATCCTTCAATCCTATCCATAAGTTGTTCTGGGGATATTTAGGATATTTAGACACTTAGGATTTATTTAATATCTACTTGGTTAATGTCGTTGGTAAAAGTGTGTTTTCTTAGTGTGTTTCTTTAGTATGAATTAGTTTGCATTTGTAGTTTGGAAATCCGACGGCGGTCACGCGATGTTCCCGACATAGAGTGATGCGAAGGTTCATACCTCCCTCTATCTTAACGACCATTGATCCATGGATTAACTTGCGATTGTTCCATGATATCTATTTAAAGAGCATGGAGGTCATTTTACGATGATTGATTGTGAAAATCTCTCTATAATCTTTTTCTTTGCATTAATAAACTACTCAAGTGAGGTGGCGTTGGATGGAAGTACGTGGATTTTTCCTCGTGGGGTTTTACCATGTGAAACAATCGATGTGTTGATCTTTGATATGGTTATGTGAGTGGTTCTTGAAGTTGTTAGATCCTCTGTTGGAATACCCTATGTTGTCCGAACAATTTTAAAGATCTAGGAAGGGTTGAATTTTTCGCGATGGTGTGAACTCCTGTCTAGCACTGCGAACTTTCACAAAAATTGTTGATCATCTCTAGAGCTCCTTCCTCACACCCTGAATCTAGTCTTTTGAATCCATAAACACCATGTTTTTAAACTACCATAGTCATTTCTCATTTATATCTTCTTCGCTTATACAAACCTAGGTTTTCCAAAAAATCTTGCTCTGGCACTACGAACCTTGCATAGTCAACCTAGTGCTATGAACTATTTGTTACAACGCTTTATGAAGAAAATCATTTGTTGTAAAATTGTTTGTGGTTCATATTCTTGTTTGATCTAATGAAATTAACCCTAGTGGTAATCATTTGAGTCCTACTTAGACGTTTTATCCCTGTGAAAATCTAAAATTCATAAAGTTGTCATACAAAATTTGTTGGGCTTATTTCACAAATATTTTTCCAGTATTCATTTCCCCTGTTTCCCATAGCTGAAAGAATACATGGTCTCATTCCTAGAGAGAAATTAAATCTTTAATTTACAAAATTCTCATGCACACTGATATTTCAAAGGAGTCTTACCCTAAAAACCCTAACTCTTGTTTCTAAGTTTCACGTGTGAGAAATCATTTAAGCTTATTCGTTTGAGGGTTTTCCGGCTAGTATTGATGGATGTCAGTGAGAGAGGAAAAATTAAAAAGGAAGGGAATTTTGATGATTGGAACCTATGACATGAAATTGTTTGTTGTTTAACCCATGATCAGGGAGGTCTTCAAAAGAGTGGTTTGTTTTAATTTCTGTCAGAAAATACGGTAGGGTAGCCAAGGAATTTTCCACGAACTTTGATGGGACCAAGACCCGGTGGGGTACTTGAATTTGAATATGAAATGAACGATAGCGGTATGTATGTATTGAAATATCTAATACTGGGGAGAGATGGTTTAAATCAAGAACCTAAATGCAACCTTCTCCAAAGAATTCATCAAACCAAAATATCAAGGAGACAACTTATCAAAATGAGTGCCCAGGAACCATATGATTGAGGGTTTTGATAAGATGTTGAGAGTGATCCAAAGATACTTTACCTATGAAGGGATATTTAAAATGATTTATCAGTATCACATAAGACTACTATTTCACTTCACAGATAAATATTTTATGAATCTTCCTTTTTATTTGTTTTAGAATTATTGGAAAAATGGTAAATAAAGCCAAAGCTAAATCTAAAGCTGATTGAGACAAGTGTTTTTCATTCGAGGGGTTGATTAAAATGATTGTGTTGGAGGAATTAAGGAAGAAAAAACATTGACTGGGAGAAATTCATTACTTCTTCACACTTTCAATTAAATGTTACTCCTACTCCACAATCCAAAGTACAAATACCTCTTGGTGGGATTGTAGATGTAGAGATCAACAAGAAGAGGAAGAGCATAGATATTGTTAAATATGATGAATCAATAAAGGAACATGTAGAATAAGGAGTATCTTCTCAGCCACCACAAAGAGAGGTTTCACCTCTGCCAGCTCCTAGTCCAGTGGAGACCCCTTCAACTAGAACCACAAGTCTAAGAGGGAGAAACTTATTATTCTCTTCACCACCTATTGTAGACAAGGTCAGAGACCGAGGAGACCACAGCCCACCCGAGGCATCAACAAAATGTGATCTCAAAGTTGTAGACATAACTACTTGTACAGAAAATCCTACCTTTAAGAGGTTGAAGAGACAACAAAAAGGAGCCCAGGTTGAAATTTCTAAATTAAAAGCGAGGAGTTAGTTGAAAGAAGAAGCTAAAGTGATCTCATGGATATGTATTGTGGAACTCTTGTAAAGTCCAAGTACATAGCTAAAATATTTAGACCTCTCCACAAGAATCTTAGGAACTTGTATGGACAGAATATAGCCTACAGTCAGTAGGAGGGCTAAAGATGGAATACAACCTTTTAGGAGGAGCGGCCAAAATAATTTGTATCTTATCCCAGTTTTTGGGACTTCAGGACTTAGAAAATAAAGAGAATTTCCTAGAAACAATTTTTAGTTTTGTGATTGCATTTTTTGCAATTTTGAAAGTTTTTGAAGTGGATAATGATGCCTATGATCTAAATTTTTCACTCATATACCAAATCATGAGTTTTTACAACATATTTACCTCTGAAGATGGTTTTTGGAGTGTCTTTGGGACTCTAATGGATATGTTAAGAAGCTACAAGAAAGTTAAAACTTTGTGGCATTGAGGCAGAAGCACAGGTCGGTTCAGAGCTTAAATCTGCTACGAACTCGCTGATACAATTGGTGTTACAGAATTTGTTGTGAAGTCATGTTTTGAAGGTTTCAAAATGATCAGTGATTTCCACATGGCTAGAGGAGTATGTGACAGCTACTTGGATGTTAGTTGAAAGTTGGAGGGACACCTAACAAGAAGAATATATGCTCAAGGGACACTTCCTCATGCATATTAAAGATGTTAGGGTAGTGGCCAACATTACCCTAGTTTGTAGCAATTTGTTGTTTTTGATTGTACAATTGTAGTTACTCGACTTCAGATCTGGGAATCCTATGCTAGAGGGTGGTATTTGAATTGTAATGCTATCATTCAAAACCTAGGCTATAAGATAGGCATAAAATTCATTGAGGGGTTCGAATGGTTGACATGAGAGTCTTTTTGTAATTTTGTAATGTATCAAAGCCATGCTGGATTTTTATGTATCGAGACTTGAAATTATTTTTTAATAGAAGTGGGAAAACTTTCTTCCTGCCATATTACTTATGTCTTATTATGAATTTACTGTCATTTGAATGCTTCAATTGATATATTATATATGTGTTACAATGGAGGTTTGATTGTAGATGTTGTTACACTTTTTTATCAGAGTTTAGTTCTCATTAAAGATTTTCTTGTATCAAAATCTTTTCTTCATTGGTATGCTAGTACTACCTGATGCTAATAGTAGACTTATTTCATCTTCCTTACTATAGTATTCTATCTATCCACCTTACTCTTTAAAACTCTTATCTAAGTAAGCCAAGACCTCATTTGATGATGCATTTTATCTAGAACTTTATGTGATTTACATTGTTGTGTTGAGTTTGGATCCATTTGACACCTTATCTTAAAATTCACCTTACAAACCTATTGATGGGGGTTGAGCTTACAATTTAGTAGTCAAGTGTGACTTTCATTGCTAACATTCTTGGCATCATTGTTGGGAAATGTTAGAAGCATTTCCACACAGGATTGAACGACGAAATGCTAATTACAAGGGGTGCACAATGTCGGTACATTAGAAGACTACAATTTGCACCCTAGCGACTCCATTGTTTGGAGTTATTTGTGGCTTCTAGAGGTAGACACCCGAGGTCTACTCCACATTTATCTCTAGATACACCTAAAGTTGACCCAGAGATTATCCAAAGAAGGCTTCTCAAGAATGATTTTAGTTGTTGTTTCAGGTACTACTAGAAATTTTCATAACTCTACTTTTAAAACAACAGAAGTTGTATCTAGTGCTCCTCTTTTACCTTTTATTGAAACTCCTAGAAATTTAAATCTTGGATATTTCCATGTAGAGTATTCCTCTTTTTCTCCCCGATTGAAATAATAAATCTTTGAAAATTGTGAAGTGCTTGCCTCACCTGATGTTGTAAGTTGGTTTAGACTTGAGAGTCTAGAGGATTTTCCTACCCTACGTTATCCTTCTCATCTTTATTTTAAATTTGTTGTGACCAAAGAAGAAAGAACCTCAGTTCCCTTGGAATTTCCACCATCCTCTTCCAAGAATCAGCCTATGTTTGTTAAAACTGAAACTTGTGGCTGCAAGCTGCATGGTGGGGCTTTGGTGTGTGCCGATCAGACACGAGGTACCACCTAATTCTCCTAGACTTCATAATGCTCCTTCTCCTAATAAGATGGCAGGTGCAAACCCTCCTACAAATAGGATGGATTCCATGGTTGCTAGGTATGATCCTCTTGTGTTTCCTCAGCCTATGAATTCTCTCCCAGTAGGATACTATCTTAAGTACATTCCCAAGTTTACAGGAGAGGAAGAAATAATTCTGAGGAGGGATCACCTAGCATCTTTTATTGATATGTGTTGATAATCAAATATTTAAAATGAGGATGTATGAATGAGATTTTTTGTACAAAGCCCTGATGGTGAAGTCAGGAAATGGTTTCGTGGTTTACCTCTTGGATCAATTGTTGGAATTGAATCACTAGATGATTGCATTTTAAAGACATTGGGGTGATACAGAAACATTTTTAAGTATTATATTACATGGTTGGGTCACTAAAGGGAAATAAGGGAATGGGTTCGATTTTTCCCAAAGGACGTTTAATAAAATGTCTGATAAATTTCCCTCTGAAGTGAAACTGCGAAACCTACTTGAAAATAACTTATGCTGCAAATTGCCTTTGATCCTGGATTTTGCCTCCTTTTTAGAGAGAGAATATCTACCTCTTTGTCTCATATGAAAGTTGCATCATTAGAGGTGGAATCAAATATATCGACCGCTGATAAACTAACAGGAAAATATGATAGGGAGAGAATAAAACAAAAATATGAGGCTTCAACTTCTGATTCTCTAGGTGTCAACCGTCATGTGGATGAATTGACTAAATTAGTTAAATCACTTTTTGTAGAGATGGAAAAAATGAAACTTGAGGGAAGACAAAATAAAAACCTGAGAATGCGGCTAGCGGTAATTTCAGAAGACAGAATAATGATCCTCGGATCCTCCAAAGAGATAAGAGGAATAGAGATGACTAGAAGGTCCAAACTCTCTTAAAAATAACATGGTTGATGATGAATAAGAGGAGAGGATGAAGGGAAGATCTTGAAATTCATTATGCAGGTGACACCTCCACCTACCCTCATTTGACTCAGTCTTCCTATGAAGAATCTCTTATGGCGATCAATTAAATGAATTAAGTAAAGGAGAGAAGAAAAAATAAAACACAGAGTTCTAAATGAAGAAGGAAATTCTAAAATGCGTCGATCATCTGAGAAAGCAGTAATTTTGCTAAAGCGGTGATTATAGCCGATGAAAATGAGGAACCAAACTATCAACCTATGATTAAGGCTCCTATTATAGAAATTAAAGAGATCATGAAATATCCTTCTTCCCTGAGCTTTGAAAATGAAATACAACAAATTAATATTCCCATCCCATTTTTAGAGTTGATTAAGAATGAATAATTTAAGAGGTACCTTTCCAAAATGATGCATCCTGATCTTACTCCACATTCAACAGACTCAGTCAATTTACAAGATGAAAAACCAACAGTCATATTGGGGCCCTTGGTGGAATATAGGAATGATTCCTCCCCTCCCTTTTATACCTCGTTGAATATTCACGATAAAATTCTACATAATTTCTTGATGGAATCATGTGCATCTCATAATACTTGCTTTAAAATTGTCATAGATGAGTTGGGTCTTGAGATTACCAAAACATATCACGATCTATACTCTTTTGACTCTAGGAAGATTGAAATTCCTTGGAGTGATTAAAGACCTATTTGTTACTTTGTTTCAACTTCCATGAAAGTGTGGTCATGGATATTGCTTAGTGGTTGATGTTTCCCCCCTAAGTTTGGGAATGTTATTGTAAAGAAATATATTGGATAAAAATATTGGGGGAACATTTCATATGGATATTTCATATGCCAATATTCTTGTGTTTGGAGGTGAGCAAAGAAGGCTACTCCTGAGAGAAGAATAACAACCTACATTATAAGTGATGAATTTAATCCCACAAACCATCCTATTTATGGGATTGACTGATTTGGGTTCTAGTATTTTGTAGCTTACTGATGTTCCCCAGACACCCTTGGAAATAAGAAAAGAAGCCTCCAACAATGTGTGATACATCCCTCAAGTCACCCAAGTTTGGAATATGTGTACTTTTTGATGGGGCTTCTTCTAGAGTGTTGGTGATGGAGTGATGAATTTAATCCCACAAACCATCCTATTTATGCAGTTGACACTGATTTGGGTTCTAGTATTTTGTAGCTTACTGATGTTCCCCAGACACCTTTGGAAATCAGAAAGAAGCCTCCAACAATGTGTGATACATCCCTCAAGTCACCCAAGTTTGGAATATGTACTTTGATGGGGCTTCTTCTAGAGTGTTGGTGCTAGAGTGGTTTTTATTTCTCCTTCTCAAGAAGTCATATCCTTGTCTTATAAGTTGGAGTTTGAAACTAAAAATAATGTTGTAGAGTAGGAGGCTCTGGTTTTGGGGCTGAGGGAAACTAAAGATATGAAAATAGAGGAGTTATCAGTTTTTTGGGATGCAGAATTGATTGTGCATCAAGTAAAAAATATGTATCAAGAAAAGCATCCAAGGTTGAGGACTTATAGAAATGAGGTATGGGATCTCATTGATAATTTTTTCCTATCTTTTAACATTTCTTTTATTCCTATAGAAGAGAATGCTATGGTTGATTCTTTGGTTGTTTCCGCTAGCAATTTTAAAATTCCGTTACCCCCAAAAACTCAAGTATGATGTAGAAGTGAAGTATAGGCCCTCTGTACCTGACAATGTCAAACATTTGAAGGTTTTTGAGGATGATGTTGAGATTAAGAGATTTCTGGAAACTATGAAAGAGTTTTCTTCTCTTCACATTGATCAAGATCAAGATACTAAGAAAAACTCTCATGATGATTTATTCTTGAACAAAATTGCAGACCACAAGATTGTCCAATTTCCCTTTAACCATATTCCCAAAGGATTGGTCCCTTTGGAGAGATTTTTTGATAGAAATGATTTGGTTGTAAAGGATAAGGGCTCAAATTAAGAAGTTGATGTGACATAATACAATTTAGGTGCTGAGAAAAACCCCAAATAGGTCAAGTTGTCTAGTAGTCTGTCAGAGGAACAAAGGTCTGAATATGTGAAATTATTAAAATAGTTTGTTTATGTATTTGATTGAAAATATGAGGACCTACAAACTTATGATACAAGCATCATTGAACAAAAAATTCCTTTGAAAGATGATACCAAACCATTTAGGCGGAAACTAAGACAGATAAATCACATGGTGTTGCCTATTATCGAAAAGGAAGTCAAGAAGTTGCTTGATGCTAATATCATCATACCTTTGAGTTATGTTGAGTGGGTGGCTAATCTAGTCCCTTTGAGGAAAAATAATGGTGAAATCAAACTTTGTGTTGATTTCAGAAATCTAAACAGGAGTTCCAAGAAAGATAATTATCCCTTTCCTAAGATGGAACATATTTTGCAAAGGGTAATTGATTCATCAAGGATGTACATGATTGGTGGCTTCTCAAGACACAATAAAATATATGTTTTACCTGAAGACAAAGAGAAAACAACTTTCACTACTCCTTGGGGCACATTCATGTATGCCAAAATTCCCTTTGGTCTCATGAATGCAGGAGCAACCTTCCAGTGTGCAATGGATATTCCCTTCATTGGGGAAAAGGACAAATTTGTGGTCATCTATCTGGATGAAATTACAATGTTCTCAAGGTCTGATAAGGAACATTATTATCATTTGAAGAATTTTTTCCTAAAATATAGAAAGTTAGTGTTGTCACTCAATCCCAAGAAGTCTTTGTTTTCTATGAAAGAAGGCAAGTTGTTGGGACACATTGTCTCAGCAGAAGGGGTAAGGATTGATCCAAGTAGAGTAGAGGCAATCAAGACTTTGTCTCTCCCTAGGTCCAAGAAGGATATTTAGTCTTTCCTAGGTAAAATAAACTTTTTGAGAAAATTCATCTCTAACTTTGTTGAATTGGTTAAGTTTATCACATATATGCTTAGAAAGGGAAATGAGGTAAAATGGACTCTTGAAG
>SNQJ01S0022359.1:87310-113067 GCA_010110895.2 Picea sitchensis | reverse complement strand
TGTTGTTGGGTAGAGAGACCTCATGCAAATGTTTTGGTGGTTGTAGTGACCTTCCTTTTACCTTCCAATCGAACTATACGGAGAACAAATCTCCCAGTATAAGAGACCACCTTTCTTCACTACTTCACATTGATCAAAGAGACTGCAATGTTTGGGAGTGCCTTCAGTACCCTGTAGATTTGATATCCCAAAGTAATAATGAAACTACGAGGCATAGATTCATAAACATCATGATTCTTCCACGTATATGGTTTCCTAGAAAAAAAAAACAAACTTTGATGGGGGAAACATCACACAATACCTCATCTTTGAAGGGTTTGATGTCATAGTGGAGGAGACATTGTTGGTTGATGCAGATGTCCCATCCCTGGCTAAGCCAACTGATGGTGTATGGATGAGGATGCAACATCATTTTTAGGTTAAACCTATGCTAATATCAAGTTCTTATGGCTACCACTATCAACAATGAAATGTAGTGGGGTTTCCTTCAACCACATTTGTGAGTGGAAAAGGTGCTTCCCTTCTTCAGGCTCCTTGGTTCCTCTCGTTGGAATTTTTTGGTAGCAATGGTGAAACTGGGTTTTTCATCAATGATGTGTATTCCCTTTTCCGATTTTTAATCAGATTTTGAGTCATGATATGACACTGGGGTTTTCGTCTCAGCCAACAATGATTGTTTAGAGAGACATTCATTTGTATTGTGCCAAGGGATTTTGTGGAACTCACACCATATTCCAATGTCCTTCTTTGACTTTCCATTACCCTTCTTTGTTGGTGGTTGCAATAATTATCATGTGTTTGGCCATCCTTATTATGTCCTTTTTCTTTAGATTTAGGGCCACACTTACCATACTTTGGATGTTGTGTATTTTCATATATGAACTCCCACTTGTTATGTTTCTTGAATTTCTGCTCGAATTTGACAGCATATCGATAAGCGACTCCCAATGATGAGATGTCCATAAACTCCATTTTGGTTTGGATGTACCTGTGTAGAGCCCTACAATATTTTAGGACCATATTTCACTCATAGTCTTTGATACCCATCTTAGTGTGCAAGGTATGGAAATTATTGGTGAGCTTTGACATTGTTTTCCCCTTCTCTTGTTCCAATAGGGTAATATAGTTCATTGAGGGAATCAACAAAAGCCTCCCAAGTGGGTCTTGGCTGAAAAATTATAGACTCATCCTCGACATGTTTATCACAGTAAGTCTCCCACCAATCTCTGGCATGGGGAAGGGCCTTAAGGAGCACAAAGGTGATCTTTTAATTGTTGGAAAAATTATGGATAAAGAAGTGTGTATAGCCTGTGGATCTTTTCATGAGGGGTGTATAGCCTGTGTTTCTTGATGGTTGGCTTGGCAATAGCACAAGAAGTGCAGTATATGACGTACTTGCGAACATCTTGTCAAAGCTTCATCCAATGAAAATTATTTTGTAGTACTTCCACTGTCTTTTCTACACCAAAATGTCACACTTCCCATGTATAATGAGCTTCCCAGATCATCTTTGCATGCTCTCTTGAAGGGCCACAAAGATGGCTCATATGGAATAACAATCCATCTCGAAGATGAAAGTCAAGAACTCTTTTTCCTGCGCTCAATGTTTGATATGGAATATAAAAATCACAGTCGTTATTGTATAATTGTGTCCATCCAGATGTCTCATGTCCACAGGAGTTAAGAATAATGGTTAGTACTGCAACCGAGGGTCGACTGAGGAAATGTGAAATATGGTTGGTGCTACACTTCTTATACTTGATATTCAAGTGGAATTTCTGCAGGTACGTTGACCACTTCTGATGGCCGTCATTTTGTAACTTTCCATGTGTTTGCATGAATTACAAAGACATGTGATCAATGTGGATGATCATTTCCTTCCTTGGAATGTAATGCTTCCACTGTCGACATGTCTACACAATGGAGTACATGTCTTTGTCATAGGTGGAGTGTATTCAAACAAATTCATATATATTTTCATTGTGATAAGCTACCGAATTTTGATGATGAGTGATGACTGCACCAATAGCATAATCCAAATAATCTATCTCGATCTCAAATGGTTGTTGCAGGTTTGGAAGAATGAGGCGTGGTGTTGAGCAGAGGCAAAATTTCAAATCCTCAAATGATTTCTGTTGGGGCATAGACCATGCAAAGTTGGTCTTCATGCCACCCTTGATTACTTGGATTAGGGACCAAGCAATATCAGAGAACCCCATCACAAACCGTTGGTAGAAGTTGGTGATCCCCAAGAAGCTACGAAGCTCAGTCATTTTCTTCAGGGCCAACCAATAGTGGATGAATTAGATCTTAGTTGGATCCACATGTACACCTTTCTCCTTAACGATGTATCCCAAGTATTGGATTCTCTACATGTTGAAGGAACACTTATCCAAATTGGCATATAACTTGTGTTGTCTCAATGTCCCCAATACTTCTTGAATATGCTCCAAATCTTCCTCCCAAGTTTATTTGAAGATGTGGATTTCATCCAAATACAACCACAAAGGAGTTTGTGAATGGTCGTAATATATCATCCATAATCTGAATGAATGTGGTCGGGGAATTAGTCAAGTCGAAAGGCATGACCAAACACTCAAATAGGTCTTCTTTAGACTTGAAGGTTGTCTTCCACACATTAGTTTGCTCAATAAAGACCTAGTGGTAGATTGACTTCATATCAATATTATCTTAAAACTTGGATCCCTTCAGTTGATCAAGAAGATCATCAATCCGGTGAACTGGATATCAGTTCTTCACTGCGATTTTTTTCAATGCTCTATAATCAATAAAAAGTCACCATGTCCTATAATTATTTTATACCAGAACAATTGGGCTCTTGCAAGGTGAGGAGCTTGGTATGATGTGGCCCTTTAAAATAAGCTCTTGGATCTGGAATTTGATTTCTTCATTCTCCATAACAGAACATATGTATACATGGATGTTAGGAAGAGGAACATCGAGTGTCATATAAATGGAGTGGTTTACTTGACAATGCATAGGAACCCTAGTAGGAGAGGAAACTATGTCTTTGTATGTCTCTACTATTCCATCCACCTATTGTTGGGTAGAGAGACCTCATGCGAAGGTTTTGGTGGTTGTAGTGACCTTCCTCTTACCTTCCAATCAAACTATACAGAGAACAAATCTCCCAATCTAAGAGACCACCTTTCTTCACTACTTCACACCGATCAAAGAGACCGCAATGTTTGGGAGTGCCTTCGGTACCCTGTAGATTTGATATCCCAAAGTAATAATGAAACTACGAGGCATAGATTCATAGACATCATGAAACTTACACGTATATGGTTTTCCTAGAAAAAAATCACAAATTTTAATGGGGGAAACATCACACAATACCTCATCTTTGAAGGGTTTGATGTCGTAGTGGAGGAGACATTGTTGGTTGACACAGATGTCCCATCCTTGGCTAAGCCAACCGATGGTGTATGGATGAGGATGAAACATCATTTTTAGGTTAAACCTATGCTAATATCAAGTTATTATGGCTACCACTATCAATAATGAAATGTATTGGGGTTCCCTTCAACAACATTTGTGAGTGGAAAAGGTGATCCCCTTCTTCAGGCTCCTTTGGTTCCTCTTGCTGGAATTTTGTGGTAGTAATGGTGACATTGGGTTCTGCATCAATGATCTGTATTCCCTTTTCCAAATTTTAATCAGATTTTGAGTCATCATATGACCTTGAGGCTTTAGTCTCAGCCAACAACAACTGTTTAGAGAGACATTCATCAATATTGTGCCAAGGGATTTTGTGGAACTCACACCATATTCCAGTGTCCTTCTTCGACTTTCCATTACCCTTCTTTTTTGGTGGCTTGCGATAATTATCATGTGTTTAGCCATCCTTATTATGTCCTTTTTCCTGAGAGTTAGTGCCACACTTACCATACTTTGGATGTTGTGTATTTTCATATATGAACTCCCACTTGTTATGTTTCTTGATTTTTTTCTCGAATTTGACAGCATATCGGTAAGCGACTCCCAATGATGATATGTCCATAAACTCCATTTTGGTTTGGATGTACCTGTGCAGAGCCCTACAATATTTTAGGACCATATTTCACTCATATTCTTTGATACCCATCTTAGTGTGAAAGGTATGGAAATTATTGGTGAGCTCTGACACTGTTTGGTCCTTCTCTTGTTCCAATAGGGTAATATTGTTCCTTGAGGGAATCAACAAAAGCCTCCCAAGTGGGTCTTGGCTGAAAAATTATAGACTCATCCTCGACATGTTTATCAAAATAAGTCTCCCACCAATCTCTGACATGGGGAAGGGCCTTAAGGAGCACAAAGGTGATATTTTCACTATTGGAAAAATTATGGATAAAGAAGTAACCCTCTAGCAGATTTAACCATTTTTCTAAAGCGACGATGTATATCTGGCCTTCAAATAAAGGAATATCAAATTTAAATTGTCCCTTGAAGGGTGTCTCACCTCCGAAGTGACTGCTAGTTGAAGGTGCCTCCATTTTTTTCAACAGTCGTCGAAGGATCTAGGTGAAATTATCCATCATCCAACTCCTCTATCGCATGAGGGATTCCTAGAGCAATAGTTTCAAAGGATATCATATCCTGTCATCCCTCTTTTATTCCACCATGGAAGGTCACTTTAGTGTGAGAAAGCACTTTTCCTCAAGAGAAACAAGATCGAGACTCAACTCTCTATACCCTGACCTCGTTGGGGACATGCACTAAGAACGACAAGGAGGAGACTTCTCTGATACCACTGATCTTGTAAATCCCTATCTAACAGAACCTAAAATTCATAAATTTAAACATAAAATTTCTATCATAATTCCTTTACGGTTCTATATTCAGCAAAATAACAGTTCATGGTTCAACAAAATTCAAAATGAGAAGCATGATATAAATAACATATTGAATAACATACACAACATAGTAAAATAATGAACCATCATAACGATAATGAACATGCCATAATAATGAACACAAATAACTCTTAAGTGATACTGTTTCCCCAACTTTGTATGTCCAAGATGAAGATGAAACTATGCCCAAGCTCTGCCCAAAACTGAATCTTTTCCTCCCAGCCAACTGGGAACATAGCCTCTCCAGCTCCCTATCTCCAGGATTCTGTAAGGATTCCTGGCCCCCGAGCCCAAAACTCCCAGCAACAGGTGCTCCCCCATAACAATCCACCAAACTCCAACAAGTTCCTCAAGCAAAACCAGTAGTACAATCCTCCAGCAAGCTCCTCTAGCCCAAACCAACAATACAATCCTCTCCTATGAAAATGATGCTCACCCAAAAACCCAAAAGTCCCTCCTTGAGTATTTTTCCCTTCTCTTATACTCCTTTCCCCCTCTCTCATTCACCGCCTTCTACCTTCATTAAGTCTCACCCACCTTATCTCTCCATTAAGTGTCATCTACCTTATCCCCTTTCTCTTTAATGGTTCCATCATTCGATACATTAAGTATCCATTTAATAAATTAATAATGCAGGTTATTAAGTCTCCAGGTTTCAGAGGATACACTGTGGGAAATGCCTCCACCCCTCCTAACAGGACTAGGGTCCACACCCTACAATGGAATATACAGTGGCAACGTGTTGTTGGGAGTTTTGTCATTGTTTATTCAATTTTGGGCAGTATCACCACCTAAAATCCTACACAGGTCCACATATCATAGCAATGCATCCAAACTAATATAATTTCACATACAAAGATTCATACCATATTGTTTCTCGGTCAGTGGTCATGACATCCACTTTCATTATCATTATCCTTTGGCTATTTCATAGCCCAATGACCTGCAGATTAGTTTGTAACACAACTCATACATATCTATGCATTATCATCATGTAACATACAACCATAATTTCAATTCGGTATCCACGTACCAACAAATTTAACATAAAAGTTTTCAAGTTAGAAATAAATCTCTTAATATCCCCATAATTCAATTAACGTTACCCATTCATATAATTATCATTTACATAATAGATTGCATCATATCAATCATTATTCAAATAACATTTAAACCTTCATAGGATTCACATTCACATAGTATATTGCATCATATTCATCATCATCAATAACATTTAAACATTCATAGAATTTACATTCACATAGTAGATCGCATCATATCCATCATCATTAAAATAACATTTAAACATTCATACAGGTTTCTACGTCTTAAAAGTTCAAGTGCATCATTAATAGTTTCACTGTGAATAGAAAATAAAGGTGATTAGGCCTCAAGTAATCCTAGATGTCTAATTCAAAAGGTGGTGTTACATACACCCAAACTTCGAGAACATATTCTCGAGGTGGTAAAAAAAAAGTGAGGGATAATCTAGTCGTAACGTCTCGACATCCTCCCAAGTAGCAGATCATGGACTAAACTTGTCCCACTAGACCTTAAATTGGTCTACCAGATGGTTCCTAAGTTATCAGACTCTATGGTCCAATATGCATAATGGTTCTACCGTGAGGGTTCCCATGTATGATACCTGCAATTCCTTCCAATTTAGTTTATGTGATTCATTAGCAACATAATGACACAGAACATATACATGAAAACCATTATGAGTTTTATGCAAGTGGGGTGGAAGTACGAGATGATAGGCAACGGGTCCAATTTTCTCTTGGATTCTGATCGTTTCGATAAATCAAGGTGACAACTTTGTCCCCTTCCCGAACCGTATGGTACTCTTATTAGGCCTGATACAAATAAAAACATGATCTCCCACTTTATAACTTCGGTCAGTCCTGTGTGCATCCACATAACGTTTTTGCCCATCCTGCGCTTCGTTTAGTCTCTGCCTAATCTGAATAACCTATTCCTCCATCTCTTGAATCAATTCTGGCCCAACTATTACTCATTCTTCTAACTTCTCCCAACTCAATGGTGTTCTGCATGGCCTTCCATACAGAGAATCATAGGGTGGAATTCCGATGGAGCTATGAAAATTGTTAATGTAGGCAAACTCTACCAATGCTAGGTACTTCTCCCAATGGGTTTGATTATCCATAACATACATCCTAATCATGTCTTCCATAACCTAATTTACTCTCTTGGATTTCCCATCTATTTCGGGATGAAAAGTTGTGCTTAAGTTCAACTGAGTCCCCAACGCTGACTGCAAACTTGTCCAAAACATAGAAGTGAATCTGAAGTCCCTATCTGAAATGATCTTCTTAGGTATCATGTGCAAACAAATGACCTCACTTACAAACACGCGTGCCACATCAGTGACATCATAAGTGTCTCTAATTGGAATAAAATGAGCACTCTTGGTCAACTTATCAACTATCACAAGGATGGAATTCTGTCTATGAGATGTGAGTGGCAACCCCACAACAAAATACATAGAAATGACTTCCCACTTGGACATAGGAACATCATGTGGTTGTAGGAGTCCTGTCGGGTGATGGTGGTTATCTTTCACTTGTTGACACTCTAGGCACTTGGCGACAAAATGGACTACATCGCGCTTCATGCCTACCTAGAAGAAGAGCTTCCTCATGTCTGCATACATTTTCTTCACACCCGGATGTGCACAATAAAGTGCTCTATGGGCTTCCTTCAATATGATGCTTTGAATATCCCCACCTTCAGGGATGTACATACTTCCTCTATATCCTAATAGTTTGTCTTCTTATAGACTATATCCTTCATACTTTGGATCTAATTGCCTCCCATTCTGGAGATTTGAGGTAACCTTGAAATACCAACTGTCTCCAAGGATTTGCATCAACACACGTTCCCTTAGATTGACTTTTAAGGGTACCAAGGAGAAGACACATGGTCTCCTACTCAAGGCATCCACAACCACATTCTCTTTTCCCTTGATATATGGAATACCAAAATCATACTTACTCATGAACTCACTCCATCGCCTTTTCTTGGCATTCAGATCCCTTTGAGTGAAGAGATGTTTTAAACTTTGATGGTCTGTTTTGAGCTCAAAGTTTTTCCCTACTAGATAGTGCCTCTAAAGTTTCATATCTAGCATTACAACTACCAACTCTAAATCATGAGTAGCGTAAAGTTCCTCGTGTTTCTTCAAGTTCCTTGACGCATAAGATATCACTCCTCCATCCTGCATTATCACGACACCCAACCCTTGCTTCAAGGTATCCATGCAGAATGTGAAGTCCTTTTCCATATCTCGCACTCGTAGAATTGGTGCACTAGTTAGTAATATTTTAAGCTCGATGAATGCACTATGACATTCTTTTGTCCATTCATACATGACCCCCTATGGGTTTCACTATTTTAGAGAACCCTTCCACAAATATCCGATAATAACCTACTAGCCCCATGAAGCTTCTTACCTCATGAGCATTTTTCGACACTGGCCATTCCATAATGGCCTTTACCTTTTATGGGTCCACAGAGATTCCTTCACCGGAAATGATATGACCTAAAATATTGAATTTCTTTCTGGAAGAAGGAACACTTTGACAACTTCCAATACAATTTGTTCTCTTTAAGGCAGGACAACACCACTCATAAGTGTTCCTCATGTTCTATTTCATTTTTGGAATAGATGAGGATATCATCTAAAAAGACTTGTACAAAGCGGTCTAAGTACTTCAGTAATACACCATTCATGAGGCTCATGAATACTATTGGTGCATTGGTCAATCTGAAAGGTACTACGATGAACTCGTAATGCCCAAACCAAGTTAGAAAGGAAATTTTAGGAATATCGCCCTCCTTAATCCTTAATTGATGATACTCTGATCACAAATCAATTTTTGAGAATACCACTGCTCCTTTCATTTGATCAAAGAGATCATCTATCTGTGGCATTGGGTACCTATTTTTCACTGTAGCATGATTCAAGTCCCTGTAATCTATAAACAATCATAAGGAACCATCCTTCTTCTTCACAAAAATTGTTGGTGCACCCCAAGGTGAGACACTAGGCCTTATTAGCCCTAAGTCGAGTATCTCTTTCAACTGCATCTGCAACTCACAAAGTTCTGGAACTATCATCTGATACAGAGTCTTGGAAATTGGTTATGCACCAGGTTTTATCTCAATAGTAAAATCAAGCTCCCTCTTAGGAGGTAACCCCGGTAACTCATTCGGAAAAACATCTTTAAACTCTGACAATACTAGGTACTGATCCAAGGAGGGTCCTTTCCTTTCACTCACTGATTCCACTACATAAAGTCGACACCCTTGCCTCATGCACCGCTTAACCTTCATAGTTGAGATAAATAATAGAGACACCTTTCTTCATACACTATGGATCTCTACTGGCCTTCCTTCATCATCAACACAAAGCACCCTTTTTGCGAAACAATCTACCAGAGCTCGTTGTGCTTCTAACCAATCCATTCCAATGATTAGTTCATATGTCCCAAGAGCAATGATGTATACCTTCAACCTAGTAGTACACACTCCCAGGTCTATTAGACAATTATCAACGCTAGGTCCTACCGCTTGTTTTTCCCCCGAAGCCATCTCGACTTGTTTAAAGTCATCGTGCTTGTAGGCTGTCAACCCACTCTTTTCTAATGCAAGCGGTGAAATGAAACTATCTGTAGCACCAGAATCAAATATAATTCTAACATTGATATGATTTAGCGTACCTGACGACTCCACCACTATGGATTGATGTTTTGCCTAGTGATTATTAACCACTGCATAAATATGGTGGCTGCTACTTACTCTTCCCATCGAGGCCTTTCCTTCTCTATGCACAAATATTGATTGTAACTCTAGGCAGTCACGCTGGTAATGGGGTCCTCCACAACCCCAACATGTAACATGAGATTGAATCTACGCACTGCTCTGTGACTGTCTCTGAAATGAGTTCCTTCCCCTGGAACCCCTGCCCCTACTAGCTGCTCGCTGCGAATGTCATGAACCTGCTTGGGTTGTTGGTGATGAATGAGATGTTGCACTCTCTGCCATTGAAATACCTGTGGCAACTGTCCTTGGCGCAACTCTATTACCATAAGGAGGTGGTCTAGAGCTCCCTCCCCTGGAGAAGGTCCTAGGGGCCTTCTCCACGAATCCAAGATGATGTGGAAAGGTCGATCTCATAACTCTGTTTAGGCTCATGTGTTCCTTAGTAGAACGTGCATTTTTTACTGCTTCCGCTATTGAAGACGGTTTCCACATCTGCACCATGGCCCTTATCTTAGTGTTTAACCCATAGACAAAGCATTCTACTTGTCGTTGATCATTATCCATGTATGAAACATATTTCACCAGCTCCATGAACCTGATCTCATACTCTTCCACATTCTTGTTTCCTTGTACTAGAGCATGAAATTCTCCCACTTGTTGTTCCTCATAGTAAGTCGGTAGATATTTCATTCGGAACCTCTCCTCAAAAAGTTCCCAAGAGACGGTGTCCAGGGTAAGGTGCAATTGCCTCTCTAGGTTTCCCCACTAGTTGAAGGCACTATCCCTTAACTAAAAGATTGTTATTTTCACCTTTGATGTGGAAGAATAGTCTCTTAAGGTGAAACATCATTTCATTCCTTCCAACCATGCATCTACGTGTTCACTGGCACGACCCCTGGCAAACTCTGGAAGTTTAATATTTTGAATTTATCTAGTGATGTCTTCGGGTGGAGGCCCTCCCCCTGAATCCCTCGACGCTTCAGGATTACCCATTCCAGATGGTGGGGGATCCACTTCGATCCCTGCTGGATGAGGCCCCTTTAAAGTCTCATTAATAGCCTCCAAAGAGCACAGAATGAGGGCTAATTCAGGCGATGGTGGTGGCGGCGTTGGTGGTCCCTACGATGATTCCCCTCTGCCTCGATTTCCTCTAGTGCTAACCATCCTGTATAATTGAATTTGCATCACCCAAAAATTTGTCAGGGAGAGTCTAGGGCAGTTCACATTTGCACAACTTAAAATTGAAAACAGGGTTAGGCGTAAGTTTTTTTTTACTTGTCTATAAATAGACATTACTCTCTTTAGGGGAAGTGGTTAGGTTAGGGTTAAAGAATCTAAGCTCAGTGTCTTCACCTAAGTAAACTACCATCTCTCTCCCCTTGCTAGCTATACTATCACTATACCACACTCACCAATTTCTCTAACTTAACTTCTTAGCGCACATGAAGCCCCCTCCCCCTTGTAGACAAATGCACAATTTCACATGTCATCCAACTATACATGTGGATTACTTGGGGCTTTGTTCAAGCAGATGGTAGTTGCCAATGTTGCTCCAAATATTTTCACCCTTAACACAATGATCAAAGGCTACTCAAAGTCCTTTCGCCTGAATGATGTTCTCAGAATTTTCCATCAGATGGAGTTGTATTGTTGCACTCTCAATGCACACACTTTCAACTAATTGATCAGAGGACTATGTTTGCAGAGTAGGACTCACAATGCCATTCTTATTTACCGGGATATGATTGGTAGAGGGAACGTGATCTTTGAACATAATTAATCATTAACATTAATTAATTACTCTTCTATTAATCACACATTAACATTAATTAACCCCTTAATCAAGTGAAATAATTCAATTTTTTTAAAAAAAAATTTAAACCTATTTAAAAACAAAATACCTAATTAAATTAATTAAAACTATTTATTTTAAACAATTATAATTAAAATGATCAAAATTTTAAAATAATTAAATTAAAACAATTAAAATTAAAATTAAATAATTACATTTGAAATACTATATATATATAAAACAAATCGGCATTGTGGGTCCTCGCATGAGGCCCACGTGTCCCCTCCCTCTTGTCTCGCTTGTCCAACCCAAAATAAAAATAAAATAATAGCGAAATAATAATAAAATAAAACTACACAAACCCTAACCAAATCCAAACCCTAACTTTACTCCTACAATTTCTAATTCCAACACACGGGTTTTTTTTTTATATATTTGTTTCCTATTCTTGCCTCGCTCCGCCCATGGTCTCTCTCTCATGGCTTCTCCTTTGTTGGGCACTTAATGGCTCCTGGCTTGGGTACTGGTGGCGGTGGCTACCATTGAAGTGTTTTCACAGAGGAAAACACCGCGATTCGAACCTGGAGAAAATGTAGTCTCTGAGCATCTCTATCACCGATGGCGATCAACAAGGGAGGCAACGACACCTCTTTCATCTTGGGTGCTCCGTCGCTCCAAGGGTTGGGATTGTTCCAGGAAGAGTCGAGGTAGCTCATGGGTAGAGCGCAAGGCTCTTATCATTCTGGGTAGTTCCCGCGCCTGTACAATAATGAAGGGAAGGCGTCTGATAGTTATATGGCTACATGTGGCAGTAATTTCGGTAGTGTGGATATTTATATGGTAGATAGTTTCACAGAGGTTGTGGGTTCCAATCTAGCTGCTTCAATGAGACATGGTGAGAGACGAGCTTAACACTTGCGCTTGGTACTGGTAGCAACACTTGGGCACGTTGGTGATGGGATTCCATCCCAAGCTTTGGCCTAGCTATCGATTGATGGAACATGGAAGGTGCATTGGTAGCGGATCATTCCTCAAGGCTTGGGATTTGTCATAGGTCGTTGGAATTTGATATCAGACATGTAGTGTAAAGATAGGGCTTCCTCCTCATTGTCTGGCACTTAGTCTTGGGCGCCTTGTGTATTGGTGTTATGTGTTTTATGTGTTGCAGACTGTGGGCAGTGAGGATAGCATGTAAGGGGGAATGTTGTTGCTGAGCAGGTCTCATGGAGTGGAAGCTAGGCCTGCTGCTATATTTTTATTTATTTTTATTTTTTTTGTTTAAAAAAAAAACCTTTTGTGTTGTGTATGCTGCTATTTTATTTATTATTATTATTATTTTTCTTTATAACCTGTCCATTTCTATGAATTTTTTGTCTAAGAGGGAATGCATCAAATTGCTTGAAACTTGTTGAATGGTACGACCGTACAGGGTATGGAAATGCTAAAATGCTCTCAAGACTGGAACTCATTTAGAAGCTATTGGTCTTTTTTTCAGCCTATATTTAGCTTTTACTATACTAGATTAGGAAATTTCTTGGATACGTTTCTTAATACAGGAAAAATTTCCATATTGACATATTCTTCAATTTATATTGTTTCAATATCTTCAAAAAAAAAAATCTAGATTTATTGATTTCAACAGATCATTTCACTTCTTGCATAAGATTTGGCTTGATATATCTGATTTCTCTTCTTTTTGTATTTTCCATTTAATTTCTCTATTTTGGGAAACCCTATAGATTTCATGGCAACTGATGGCTTCTGACCTTGTGCATTAATGAGTATTGTTACATTAGTCCCAAGGGTTATTGGTCTTATGTTTTTTTTTTTTTTTTTTTGAGTTTGCTTCTAGCCATGAATGTATTGATTCTTTCTTTTGTCTTTCTCCATATTTTAAATGGACTGGCCTATTGGTTTTAGGGATGTTTCCTAATCTATGTTTCAACTTTTAGTTGCAATCCACCATTATTTTGTCCTCTTTGATGGCAGATTGTTTGGGCTTGGACTAATCCTCACAGAAGCACCGTTCACACTCTATTTTGATCTTGTTGCTTTGATTATGTGACAGCCAAGCCTACATGTGATACCCTTCAAATCTTGTTCTATGTGTAACCCACTAAGGGAATACTATTAAAAGACTTGAAATGCACTTATCAATATTTTGTTCAATTTGAGTTTTAGCAACGTTTGTAATACATCGTATGTATTGAATTCTAATGTTTATGTGGTCAGGGTATGACATTGTCCCTTAGACTGTAATGAATATACAAGATCTCTAATAATGCAGCAGGTGCGGTATAACCTGAATTGTATTTAATTGTGCATATATGGCAGTTGTAGGCCTTTTAGACATTACTTTTCTGTTATTATTCAGTTAGTTAATGTTGATTGTAACAACCCAAATTGGCACAAAGAAACATTTTTGTTGTGGGTGGTCAAGCCTAGGTTTTAGTTTTGAAACCGGGCTCTGATACCATGTGTAAATCCCTATCTAACATAACCTAAAATTCATAAATTTAAACATTAAATTTCTATCATAATTCCTTTACGGTTCTATATTCAGCAAAATAACATTTCATGGTTCATCAAAATTCAAAATGAGCAGCATGATATAAATAACATATTGAATAACATACACAACATAGTAAAATAATGAACCATCATAATGATAATGAAAATGCCACAATAATGAACATAAATACCTCTCAAGTGATGTTGTTTCCCCAAATCTGTATGTACAAGATGAAGTTGAAACTCTACCCAAAATTGAATCTTTTCCTCCCAGCCAGCTAGGAATAGAGCCTCTCCGGATCACTAGCTCTAGGATTTCGTAAGGATTCCTGTTCCCTGAGCCCAAAACTCCTAGCAACAGGTGCTCCCCTGTAACAGTCCACAAAACTCCAACAAGTTCCTCAAGAAAAACCAGTAGTACAATCCTCTAGCAAGCTCCTCCAGCCCAAACCAACAATACAATCCTCTCCTATGAAAATTATGCTCACCCAAAAACCCAAAAGTCCATCCTCAAGTGTTTTTCCCTTCTCTTATCCTCCTTTCCCCCTCTCTTATTCACCCTTCTTATCCCTCTCCTTTCCCCTCTCTCTTATTCCACCACCTTCTACCTCATTAAGTCTCACCCACATTATCTCTCCATTAAGTGTCATCTACCTTATCCCCTTTCTCTTTAATGGTTCCATCATTCGATACATTAAGTCTCCATTTAATAAATTAATAAATTATTAAACTCAAATTCATTAACCAAATATTTAATCATGAAATTAATTAATTAAAATAACATACATTAAAAAATATTAAATCGGGACAATTAATTAACTAATATACATTAAGCAATTATTTAAATCATGACAATTGATTAATTACTTAGGGTTGTCACAGATCTGGAGTATTTTTGGGAACAATATGAAGGTATAAATATAATATATATATAAAAAAATACATAGAGATATGGCAAGGAAGATAGTAATACAGTAACACTCAGATTCTATTAATGACTATCTGAAATACAAAAGACTGTAAAAATGAAAAATCACACAAGCTAGCTAGAATGGTGGTAGCTTATCTCCGAGAAAAGATGTGTCATCTGTGTTCATTCACAAGAAGTTGATTACAGTGAGGCTCCAAAGGAATTTTTAACACAAATAAAAAAAATGAGAAAACCATAAACATCCAAAACTCTAACCCCAAGAGATGAAATACCAAAAGATTTGTGGGCCCCAATGGGGGTAGTTGTTATGTCAACTTCCCGAGGGCATAAATTTTGCATATGAAATATGTTTGGGGCGCTTGATACCTCATAGAAAAGGTATAGCCAAGGAAAAAACATTCTTTTAGGCCTAGAATTTGCCTTTGGATACATATTAGGCACTTGTGAGCCAAAAAATGTCATTGAGGGCCTCAAAACAACCCCGAAAGTTTGGGACCTAAAAAATACAAAAAAACTTCCAAGATGGGAAAATTGTAATTTGAGCTAGTGGAATAGGTGGGTGGCCACCAATTTTCACCTGGATCACTATTTCTGACAAGCGACTAGTCGTGTGTTGTAGCTGTGACACCCCCTATAAATTGGGGAAATTACAAAATAGTCATATTGTTGTGATCAAATATGAATAGGCTAGTCTTAGGGATCTGTGATTGGTCTATATTGTTGGATCTTGTCTCTGATCAAGTGGTTTTGTCCCACCCTTTTGTCTTTGATTTCAATTTGAAGTGTGTTTGTGTGACTTGCTTGGATTGATTATTTACAATTGTTTGTTGTCTAATGATCCATTGAAGTTGGATAGTGAACCCAACATATATGATAAGATATGGTAGTTTCCTATACTAATTGAATTTGGTTTTGTGATTGGTGTTCACTACCGCATCTACTTCCATAGGTAAGTTTTGGGTTGATATTCTTGTAGAAACATTGGAGTGGGATCTTCAGCTTCACTACTAATTTCTTACATCCATTGCTTCCTATTTTTCTAGTTTTCCATTTTCATAATGTGTTCTTGGTTGTATTAAGAAGCATTTGTATAATATTTAGAAAAAGAAACAAAAAAACAAAAAATATGTGCATGCTTACGAGTTTTTGAAGCATTAAAAACAAAGTGCATTGTTGAAGTGTTGGGTTTGAGATCTTGTCAAAATTTTGGATCTGATTTGTTTTGCATCGTTGCTTTTTGTTTTAAAGGTTCCATTTTGAAGTTTATGAAGGAAAATATCTCTTCTCTCTCCCATAGTTATAATTCATCGAATTGAACAGGTGCATTAGCATTTTTGCATTTCCTGGGTTGAGTCAAGAGTAAACACCATAAAAGTTTCACCCATTTTCTGTTTGACATAAACAACAACCATAAGAAAAAAATTGTAAATTAAAATCAATTAGATTATTTTCATTGTTAGAAAAATAACATTCGATAGGCTTAGGGTCTTAGAACAGTGTTGGAGAGTAAACTCTCCATGGCCACTGAAACAAAACCTAGAGTCATTAAAGAGTGTAAAATCCATTTTTGCAACCAGTGTCTCTGGAATCTCCTCTAACACAAGAGTCAAGTATGTGGTCACATCAATGAAAGTAGGGAGATTAACCATTTATTCTTACTATGTATTGTGGTATAACTTCGATTACTACGTATACATGGATTTCATTTGTGCTACACCTCTTTGTTAGTTAATGCCTTCGAAGCTTCATGATTAGTTACCCTTCTCTTATGTGTGTTCGGACCTGTGACTATTCACCCAGTGATTGATTGTGAGGTGGTGGCCTAATGACCTTTACTAGGTAGGCTACAGAGGTGACTACAAGTGGGACATGATTGTAGTACATGGGAAAAAATTTCATTCATGGTCTCAGTTCTCCTAGAGGGTGCCCACCTTAATAAAGTGTTCTTGCATCGATCAAGATTGTTTCATTCCATTCATAATAACTTCTCCTCATAACTTTGCTAGTCAATATTATGGATACTTCATCTCCCCTAGAGGTATGGTTTTTGAAATACCCCCTAATCCATTGGTTTTCTTGTTGTGGTCCTATATTTTTTAAGGGCATGATATTTGATTATGTTTCTATGTTGTCCTTAGGTTGAATTGTGTTTTGATTTTCACATATTATTTTGACCATGGATGAATCATCACACTGATTATGAGGAATAGATCTAATCATAGAGGTATAACCACCTCTAAAGTGGCACAAGATAGCTGATTTTGAATTTGAAGATTCCCATATTTGTTTTGAGGAGTCTGGTTTGGTTGAAGTGGAGGTGGTTGAAGAAATTCCTCCACCAAATTTTAACCCTCCTTTGACTAATCTTGAAGCACATGTACTTATCCAGGTAAGGGATATTTTTAGTGAACCTATTTCCTTGTTTATAAATCCTTACACCATGTCATTCCCAAGTGTTTCATTTACTTTCGGTAATCCATCAATCCCATCCACGTGTGGGGCTGGGGGCATCCCCATTATGTCCACATTACCATCCCTGAGAACCATTGGACCTTCACCATCTATGAATTTTTTTATGGGTCCTTCTATTTGGGGGACACTGACTATGTCCTCTTTTCCATCCATTAGTCTACCTAGAGTTCCTATTCCCATCCCATCAATTTCAATGTTCGTAGTCATATCTTCTTCTAGTGGGGGGGCAAGCCTTGGTTTCAAGCACTTCTAATTGATGACCTTGGTTTCGGCCTTGGGAGTGGAACTCCTTCACCTCCACCATTCTATAGAATTGTTGGAGTTACTTCCCTTTGCCATTTATTTTCCTAAGTTTTTCCCTATTACTAGTCATAACTGGTCATTATCGATCTCCTACTTTGGGGAGAATATTCCACACGGAGAATATTCTCTTTTAGATGACACTGCAGTTTGACTAGTTGAGTTACTACATTATCTTTTGCATTAGTTTTTTTTTTTTTTTTTTTTTTTTTTTTTCACTTGAAATATTGGTATCATCACCAACTAATGCACACTTAGCTTGCTATCATCCTTGAGGCCTTTTATTACCTATGTTTCTACAGTTAACTCCTCGATACTCTCTGTTGGTTAGTTAACAGAAGACTAATTGACTAGTTAACTCATCTAGTCTCTCAGGCAATTACAAAAGTGAACTGCCACCTAGCTGAGAGACTAGACTAGGTGGTGGTTAACTCAGCAACTATTGGTGTGTCCAAATCCTCTAGACCACCACTATATGGCTCATTAGTTACTCATGTATCCTATCTATTGTCTCTTTGAGTGTGGAATATGGTTAATGAATTCTTTCTCTTTCTCTCCTTCTTCTTCTTTCTCGATTTCTCTGCCAAATGTGTGTGTTATTGTTTATCTAGATCTATTATGCGCAAGTTCAACACATTTACATGGTGTCATATCCAACATAATTCTAGGGAAAAGACACACAAAAACATATTTGCATGTACCGAAGATTGAAGAACACATAAAATATGGAATTTATGACTTGCTCATAGATGATAGCCACTTCTCCGCCTCCTTATTTTGAGTGGAAGCCAAAGATTATATTTATTCTCGAAATTAGAGGCTTATACCAAATATGCATGGCAATGCTCATTAGAGCTGATTACTTGATGAGAAAATGACTTTCGATAGACAAGATATGGCCATGGGATTTATCTGCATGTCTATTTCTCTAGAAATTCTCCACCCAGTATGTGATGTCACATAAGACTTCACTCAAATGAATTATGGACCATATTTAAGGTTCTATTTGGGAATAAATAATGTGTGAATATTGCATGCGAGTTGGAAAGATAAAGCCGGAAGAAGAAGATCAAGCCTCTTATTATGAAGGTCTTCTACAAACGTATTTGCATAAATTTGTATTCCAGTAATTGAAGATGATGTCTACTCCACATTTCCAGATTTTTTTTTTTTGAATTTCATGTGGAAGATATATGGGATACATCTCAAGAGTCACATGCACACACTTTTCCATACCTGATGCATGCGTCTTAGGAGACAAAAAGGGAGCAGCGCACATCAAACTCAATTATGATATTTTTCTGAGACAATTTTAGAAACCAATTGTATTTTGAATTCTATCAGAAAATATCAATTTCAAAACAAATCATTCAGAAACAAATTCTAGGAAATTGAAGTTATGATGCGTTTAAAATCAACAAATTCAATGTTTTTTTCCGGAAGCTTGGTAGCCACGGTTTCAAAGCTTCATCAACATTTATTTGGATATTATTCATTTACAAGAATAAAGTGGATATGTGGACATCTCAATGGTGCATATAGACGTTTGTCGCTAGGCTGGCGCGTACCCTTGTTTCTTGATTTATCACTACTCTCTACAATTAGGTTAGTTAGCTAGACTGGCGCATTACCCTTGTTTTCTTGATTTAACTCCTCACTACTCTCTATTCAGTTAGTTAACTGAAGACTAATTGATTAGTTAACTCAGCTAGGTGGCAGTTCACTCTCGTAACTATGTGAGAGACTAGACTAGGTGGTAGTTTACTCTCGTAACTGCTGGTGTGTGTCCATATCACTCTATACCACCACTATGGCTCATTAGTTACTCATGTATCCTATATCTATTGTAAATTATTCACTCTTTGAAAGTGGAATACGGTTAATGAGAAATTTTTCATTCTTTCTCTCCCTCTTCTTCTTTCTCCAATTCTCTCTGCAAATGTGTGTATTATTGTTTAGCTAGATATATTCTATGCATGTTAAACAAATTTAGATAGATTGGAATTTTCAGGTGCTGGTCTACCATTTGGATGGAATATTCCTAGTGGTTTTGGTACTATCCCTAGTGGAGTTGGGGGAAATAATACATCGAGAGTTTTTGATTTCCTATGGATTAGTACACCATTACCTAGGGTGTGTCCCTTGGGGGAAAATTTCCATAATGGGGAGGATTTCCCTTTATTCATACCTTCGGTCCTAGGGAGTTCTTTCCTGTGACTAGTTTTGGGAATGCATTTCCTTAAGGGTCTACACCTACCCCTTAGGCGAACATCTAGTCCTGGGAGAAGCCATGATCTTGGAAGTTCCACCATCCATGGGGGAAATTACTCTTCTAAAACACCACAATCCTTGATTAGTACAGACATAGGGGGGAAACAAGGTTCATCTAGGACTTTAGGAACTTCATCTTTTTCCTAGTATTCATTTTCTCATACTTAGTTGTTTTTCCTTGTGATGATAAACTTACCTGATTTAGTACATCTGACAAATGAACCTATTTCCCATAACCCTTCACGGTCGGTCATTCCTACTAAGCTACCATTAGACATGCCCAAATTTGATGGAGAGTTGGGAGAATATCCCTCCATGCATATCATGACTTATCATTTGTGGTGCTCATCCAGTTCCTTGATGGGTGAAAGTGTGAGGTTGTGTCATTTCCAAATATCCTTGACTGTAAGTGCCACAAAATGGTATATTAAATTAGAAGGTGCTTCCTTTAAAAGTTTTAACGACTTGGAAATGGTGTCTCTAACAAATTACCAATTTCCCATATAGTATAATATTGTAATAGACCTCTTGACGTCTTTGCACGACAAGGAGAACGTGTTCTAGTAGAGTTTTTTACAAAACCCCCTCAATTGTTTTTTTATCTTATACATTTGTAGTGGAGGTGTTTAGTAGAGGTGGGAGAACATAGTTTTTTGTGAAGTTTTTAACACTGATGCACCTAACTCAACCATGTGCACCAATGTAACTAAGTTGACCATGCACACTAGTGCACCTAAGTTTACCATGTGCATTGGTTCTTTTATAAACCATAATTCCCTAGTGCTTAACAAATAAAGAACATTGATATTTGCTATTAATATAAAATACTAAAATATTATTAGTGATCCCTCAATAACAAAGTGCACCAGTTCTATCCTAGTAACAAAGTGCATTGATTCTCCAAAACATAATGCTTCGGTGCTTATGATAACCAATATTAATATAAAATACTAAAATATTGTTTTTTATTTTATAAGAAATAAAAAGCATCATGGTGCTCCCCAATAAAAAAGTGCCCAGGTGCTCCCCCAATAGAAAATTGCATTGGTTCTCCCCCAATAACAAAGTGCACTGGTTCTCTTCCAATAGCAAAGCACATCGATGCTTCCCCAATAAAAAAGCGCATTGGTGCTCATATAACAAATGCACTAGAAAAAACAATTTTTAAACAAAATAAATTAATTTAAAAACCATAAACCTTCCATGGTGTGCGTTGACGGGGATAAATTCTCCCCAAAACAGTAAGGGGTACTCCCCAATGCACGGTCCCAATTACACTATACATCATTTGGTTTAGAAGACCCATCCATAATTTGGCTTGGTTTCCATTGTTGGTTATGAATATTAAAGTGGGTGGTTACGCAATGAAAATATGTAGATGAATACTATGTATGAAAAGAAATATGATCTACTGTTAATCTATCCTATCCTATCATAGCTAGGAGCGCACTGTAGTAACCAAATGAGCTGTAAATGAAACTAAATTTTGTCAGAAATGCCACATAGTTAGACGAAATGAAGGTGCAAAGTTAGAAACATAATCATACATACATATAATCATAAAATTCTAAATTATATTTCTACATACCTTTACAACTCATGAGCTCGGGACTTAAAAATACAATAAAGAATAACAATATTATAATATAGCATAGTGTGAATTAGATTAGTTTATCAACAAGCATAGTTCTTACTGTTCATGTGATCTGCATACATTCTACTTGAAGAAGTTCACAGAAAAATCAGCTACACACAAGTTTTTCATCCTTTTGAATAACTAGCCTTGAGGGCTTCTCAATATTAATCCACAATATATGTCCTTGAAATAGTTATTGATTTTACACAATGCTTGAAGGTCCCCTTCCAAAATGGGCCTCTTCTCCTATTTTCCTATCTGTTTTGTGAATCTTTGTATTCTCTTAAATAATTTGTTACAAACTTTTCCATCTCCCTCTTCTTGATGACAAGTGTACAAAGACAGGACAAAACTTAGAGTAGTTAAGAAAAGACAAAATAGGGGGCAAATAATAGCAATTTCAAATTTGCTATTTTTTCTTTTTATGTATTCTTGTCCCTGATGTAAACTACCCAAATTTACAACAGATAATACAAATCAAAGAGTATATGATATGCAAGTTCTTCAATGGTGGTTGTGTGCATCGTCACATTGTCATTGAGGGTCCACATATCTTTTGAAAGATTTTTAATGAACTCCTTTACCATGGTATGGAGATTTATTGGTTGGATAAGGTGTTGTTATATGAGATTTGTTGTCATTGAAGTGGTTTCCTTGGGGACTCCTCGTCTATGATTGGTGTTTTCATGTACATTGTTGACTAGTTCCTCCATTACAAGGTTTTTTCCAAGCTCTTTAGATGGGGAAATTGACACAACTTGAGTAGTTCTTGTGTTGCTTTGTGTATGCATGAGAAAATTTCCATTGAGTTGGTAGTCTCCTTGTCTTCCTTTTTTCCTAAGTTTTGGCATCGATCAAGTGCATATATTTCGATCTTTCTTTCTTTAGTAGAGGGGAAATAGAGCTCTACTGGTGCATCCGAGTTTTCTGTGATCCGTGTATCGATGATGTTCACCCCTTCTCGGGTAGTTTTGAATTTTGCAAGATTGGTTTGCACCATTTGATGTTGTTCCATGATAGTAGCACCTAAGTACTGGAACATGTGCAAGTGCACATACATATTGATTAATACCTACTCTAGTTTAGTTTTGACTTTCTTTGCATTGGTCTTGAAACTCTTAAGGCCGCCTTTGTTGACCTTTACATGTTGAAGTTTCTCCTTGAGTTCCTTAATCCTTGACTGACATATTATATTTTGTCAATGCATATTTGGGACATTATCCTCCATGTCCCTCCAAAAAGAGGATCTAGATAAGAATATGACTACTTGATCTTTGTTGATATGTTCATTTATGGGGGTCTGTGTAATGACCGAATTGGGTTTCCCCTTATTATCAGTACCCTATTTTCTTATTCTTGTTTAATTTGGCCTGATGCTTTATCATATACATAATTTTAGAGTTCGGGAATGTTACCCCCATATACTAGGGTTAAATATGGATATCATTTCTCGAGGCCCACAGGTAGCAGACATGGAGTGTCGAGAGCTAGATTGACTAGCATAGCCCCACAAACCCCTACTATTAATTGATGCACCATCATACTTCACCACCAACAGATCCTCATCCATCACTTGGGCCTAGCCCTAGAGGACAACAAGCCTTTCTTCATGAGGTAATAAGTCTTGTATCATGGTAAGTGTCAACCTAATAATTGAATAATTTGAACATGTTGCAAAAACAAATTTCTTGATTATAGAATGTTTGCTTGGAAATTATACACTTTTCCTTATTTAACCTTGGTGGGTGTCATTTGTCCTATTAATTTGATCACCCTTGGGGATGGGGTGCTACTGGGTGTTCCTTGAAGATCCATCTTCCATTCCCGATCATACTTGTCACTTTCTATACTTCTTCCCTGTCATCTCCTTATATTTTGGGATTTTCGGGTGTACTGACCCAAGAAGGGAGTGTACCTCATTTCATGGGAAGAAGGGGATGAAGTACTAAAGGGAATGTAGTTGGAAAAAGGTAAAAGGAAAAATTGTAACCTTATATATGCTCTCCCAAGGAAGTCTTGAGAATGATGAAACATTTCTCCAAAAAAAATCAGAGACCTACAAGAAACATTTTCATATTATATAGACATCCCACTTGTTCAAGGATATACACAAGTGTGTTACAAACTTTTATTTACCCCTATGGCACTCTGTGTACCTCTCCCTTCAAGTGACATTGTGGTACTACCTCCCAAGTCTTATGTTACCCATTTAGAGTACACAATTGTTGTAGAATTTAATTAATTGATGGAAATAAATGGGCTTCGAAAAAATATGCATAGAAAATGAAGGTACAGTACACCCTCTACTAAGCCAACCATAATTGAGACACTACAAACACTTGTATGTCATAAAAAATATGCCCAAAAGTATTACCCCCATCCACTTCATCTTATTTTCATGACTTAGATCATTTTCTATTGGAAAACACCCTTGAATTGAGGACTAACTAGACTAATAGGATGCCTTGACACCCCTCCCACACCTAAATTTGAAAAAAATTATAATGTTTTTGAGCATTTATTTATTTTGAAAAGGGGGTTTTTATGCACATGTTTTAGTGGTTTGATTATTAGATGTGGATTACTTGTTATAATCCTGTGACTTATGGACCCTTGGAGGGTGTATCTATTTTTTTTTGTAGGACATTTCCCAGTGGACAGGTATTCATGAGGAGACGACTTGTTCAGACCTTCACGAGGGATTTGAATCTCAAGGATGGATGCATAGCCCCATTTCTAGGGTAGTATCGTAATCACTTGAATGCATATTGAAGAAGGGGGGCGTTTCCTTTGGAGGCACTATGGAAGACTTAGATGAAGAGTTCCCAACTCCTCCCACCTAGACATTAGCCCTTGGACGCCTTAGACATCACCTTAGTAGCCCATGATGTCACGTAGGGATAGGGTTTGATATTTCAAAGAAATTGATGAGGTTTTGGTATGTGTGGGCATGACTTAGGGAATTTGGAGGCCTAGAACTACATCGTCCTTGGACAATGTCCAACATATGGAGAAAAAAGTCACCCTATAAGGGCATGACGCCACACTTTTGAGGGTCATTTTGTAAAAAAATGAATTTATTTTAATTTTAATGAGCAAACTGAGAAGAAGTCTCAGAATTGAGAAAAGACACAATTTTTGGACAATAAGGCAAGGATTTCCCATATAAATATGGCTGGCCTAATTCATTTTTCATAATAACTATCCTCACTTAAGGAGAGGACTCAAATTTGTGCCCTTTTAAGGTTTATTGGCTGAAATTTTGAGGTGCACCTTCTTGAAGACTTTTGTGGATGCTTCTTGGATCAGGTTTTGGTGAAATATTTTGGAAATCTAGGGTTTTGATGCTTGATTATTGTTGGTGAAGTAAGTAAATATGAAATTTTCATTTCATGTTAAATTTCTATGGTATGTTTTACTTTTTCATGTTGAATATTATGAAATAGCTTGCTTGAAACCCTAGGAGTAAGAAACATAAGGTATTTCTTTCTTGCTCTTTGTTTGCAAATTTTGCTAAAGAAGATCTTTTCTAGACAAGCTTTTAAAGCCCTAAAGTGCTAACACTTTAGAAGCATTGTTATAGTTTTTGTTACATAAATATATTTCAATATTTCAAGCAGAGGAGGTTACAATAGGGCCTTACAGTGACATGCTCTACTGGAATCCTTCTTCAAATAATTGAATGCTTGAGGCCTTGAAGTGCCAACACCTTTAACATTCATCTCTTAGTCCCTTGACAAGTATTAAAATTGATTTCTCTAAGTTTTTGTGTTGATATAATTGACTCCATAATAACTAAAGTAACTAGTTTCTTACATCCCTCTTATTGGAGGGTTGATCAAACACTCAAACAATACTCTCTTAATATTTTACTAACTATATCTAAGACTAAATTACTAATCTACTTGTTGATGTTACAAAACATTGTTACAACCATACTAACTACTGCAATTTTGTGCATAATTAATTTTAAATGATAGATACAACACTCAAAAATATTCTATAACAAATATTGATCATTATACCTAATTAATGCTAAGTTTTCACTATCTTTTCAAGTATTTCCAAAGTGCTTTTCTTGCAGCATCTACAAATTATGATTTGTTGTTGTAAACTTTATTATTGCTCCAATATTACATCAAATAGCATATATTTGCACTATATATTGTCTATTGAGGTCCTATTATCATAATTATACTTGGA
>SNQJ01S0022359.1:45814-86554 GCA_010110895.2 Picea sitchensis | reverse complement strand
TAAGGTAAAATAATTTTATCCTATAGAATTTGGGTGAATCATTTTTAAAATAACGAATCTCGTTTTTGGAAAAACCATGGAAAATTAGCCCATGAGCGAAATTTAGCCCCTAAAATCATCCTTGCCTATAGTAGACATCGCCTATTGTTAAAAGCAAGGATTTCCTATTAAGATGGCAGTGATAGGTTATCCTATTTGTTACACCAATTTCCCATATTTTTATTGAGATTTGGAAAAGTATAAATTGCATGATGACAAGGTACATCATTTCACTTGAATGGAATAACGAATCCCAAATTTAGTCCACTAGCAT
The DNA here is from genome assembly GCA_010110895.2 of Picea sitchensis. Taxonomy (NCBI): domain Eukaryota; kingdom Viridiplantae; phylum Streptophyta; class Pinopsida; order Pinales; family Pinaceae; genus Picea; species Picea sitchensis. The sequence continues at coordinate 86,241 of SNQJ01S0022359.1, read as the reverse complement.
CAACTGTTGATATCTCACGAATAATAGTTTTCATTGAGACTATATCTTGGTTCTTAGACTCTTTTTATTTCTTCCTCTACTATTCCTCTACCACTTTATCTGTATCTTTTTTCTCTGCTATTGATGCAACATTTTTTAGTGTTGTTGCTTCCTTTTCCTTTGCTTCTTTCTCGATAGCTTCCTTTTTCATCGTTTCTGCTTTAGCCTTGTCTCTGGCTTCTTCAACGATCTTCTTCTTCTTCTCTATGAMGTCATTCTTTTTCTTTGGTACTTCATCCCTTTTCGTTCKGTTTTTCTAAGTTGGTGTCTCCTCTTCCTATACCAATCCTGAATGTGTAGAAATGAGACACATCCTTCGTGTTGCTTCTTCTTCTACTTTCTTTYTKACTTCTTCATGTGTTTTCTCTKCATCCACTATCCTTCCTACATGATTGAMTCAKCTMTTTAAGGTGACTCATCGTAAGTTCTTTCATTTATTTTTACCTCCTCTTCCTCCTAGACATCTGTCATGTATTCCCAAGGAAAACCTACCTTATTGAAATGGTATTTTACAACTCCTTTCGGGTCATGTGTCCTAAACCTATCTTCCCCACAATGATATGAGAGAAAGGTGTTAGATTTGTTGTGTTCTTTCTTGGTGTTTTAAAATGAGTAGATTCTGACATACAAAGGAAGTGGGGATTATATTTCCTTGTTTCCTTGATATAACATTCCTCCTAATCCATGGACTACTGTCTGATAGGCCACCTCCTAGAGTACTATTTTGTATGGTACAAAAAAAGGGAGGAGATGGCGGGATTTTTTGGCTCCATACACTCTGATATAATTACCATTATCCATATTATACCAATCCTCGATCCTTTTCATGACTTTTCATTCATGCATGGGATTGGTTTTCAAAATATAAACTCTTATAGAGGAGCCAAGAAGTTTTCATATATCTTATGATATTTTTTCCTATATTTTTTCTCCTAGAGAAATTTGCAGTAGATGTTGATGGTTTCATCTTATGGATGCCATTTCCACCCCATATTTGGGTATTGGTGTGAAATTCAAATTATTTCCAAGAGGTAGGAAGACATATGGAAACCTGGGAAGGTTCTTGACTAGGCTTCTACAACTATATCTACAACATTTTCCAGGTTGTCTAGTAGGATTTCATCCTAGTTGAAAGGCAATCCTTCATATGTGCAATAGTATATCAATGGAATGTATTAGAGGGAGAACTGGGAGGCATTTGGTTCCCTGTATACCATGAATATCATGGCTACCATACACTGATAAGTCCTCCATAGTGTGATTGTAGGGTACTCTCCCTTGGGTCTATGTTTGAATTGTGTGTCTTCTTTGTACCATCTGGGGAACAAATCGTTAGTTGTGTATTCAAACTCATTGAGAATATTTTTTTCTAGCTTCCTAATTCATTTTTCGAGGTGATAGCATTTTTCCAAGTATTCAAGATGAAACGATACTATGGGTTCCTATCTAGAGTTAGAAACATATTAATTCCTTAAATCTATGTTCTTCAGGATCCAAGTGATAACATCATCACAACGGAATACAACAACTTGGGATTTCACTCTGAATATCCTAGATATTCTAATGTTCTTGAAGATTCTTAATTCATCTTGATCCTCGACGTCAATGCAAAAATTTTGCGTCTTTAACATTTGGTACACATCTCCCCATATGAGTGCCTCTCCTTCCTTTTCTAGGAGTCCAACAATATTGTTATATACATGGAACTGGGAGTTTTGGGTTCATATTTGGTCTGTTATCCACTTCTGGAGACCTCGGTGGTTGGTGCTTTACTAGTTTCTTTCTTTCTTGGAGACATATCTAAACCTGCGAAGAAAATGTGGAGAAAGGATTAGTGTAAGAATAAAAACATAATTGATACACAATTAATCTTTCTGAGTATATTGAACTGCTCGAGGATTCACTTGAGTTGATGTTTGGTGGAAGATCGTCATCCGATGAAAAAATTATTATGGAAATCATGGTGAGAAATCCGATGGAAGTTAGAGAAGAATATAGTTGAAAAGATGCTCAAAGTTTGAAATTGGAGCAGTTCTTACAAACTTCTCTGATGACAATTGGAAGATCTAGTATCAAGTTTTCCAAAAATCATCAACTAAGTTAGTATGAAAGGCTCTGATAGCCATCGACCAAGTTGGTAAGAAGGGATCCCAAGTTTATATTGGGAAATTTTATGACATGACCACCGATGAAAAGGAATAAGAAAAGTTAACTTTAAATCTTCTGATGTATCAGAGGATTTAATATGAACTCCTCCAATACATCATAGGAGTTAACGAGAAGTTTATCGAAAGGTTAGAGTGTAAATCAGACAATTTGTCATGAACTCTTTTGAAATGGTCGAGGGAGATGTTGTGAATTTCTCTGATAGTTTCCATGGTTTTAATACTAACTTTTCCAATAAACCAAGGGGAAACTTGGGGAATTTATTAAGTATTAGAAGAGGTTAGGCCTAAAGGGGAAAGTTGTGGAAGAGGGACCTATCATCTAGAAAAAGGATGATGCTTAAGAGTTCATTGAACAAAAGAGGAAATGCTACTCCAAGTGCTATATCAACTTCTAGCAAAAACTGGTGTCTCTTCCTCTCAGGAAGAGAAAATCCTAACTACAATAAGGAACATACATGTCTCTCTAGAAGTGCTAAAAGAACAAAATTTCCATGAGCCACCTCCACAAGAAGTTTTAAAATCCTTATTTGATGACTTGATTCCATATTGAAGAAGGGGGTCATTTCCTTTGGAGGCACTCTGTAAGACCTAGATGAAGAGTCCCAATTCCTCCCACCTAGACATTAGCGCTTGGAGGCTTTAGACATCACCCTAGTATCCCATGATGTCACCTAGGGATATGGTTTAATATTTTGAAGAAATTGATGAGGTTTTGGAATGTGTGGGCATGACGTAAGGGCTCTGGAGGCCTAGCACTACATCATCCTTGCCCAATGTCCAACCTATCGAGATCAACGTCACCCTACAAGGGCATGACATCGCCCTTTTGAGGGTCATTTTGTAAAAAATGAATTTATTTTAATTTTAATGAGAAAACTGAGAAAAAGGCTCAGAATTGTGAAAAGACGCAACTTTTGGACAATAAGGCTAGAATTTACCATATAAATATGGTTGGCCTAATTCATTTTTCATAATAACTCTTCTCACTTAAAACGATGACTGAAGTTTTTTTCCCTTCTAAGGTTTATTGGCTGAAATTTTGAGGTGCACCTTCTTGGAGACTTGTGTGGATGCTTCTTGGGTCCGTTTTTGGTGAAATCTTTTGGAAATCTAGGGTTTTGATGCTTGATTATTCTTGGTGAAGTAAGTTAATCTGAAATTTTCATTTCATGTTAAATGTCTATGATATGTTTTACGTTTTCATGTTGAATATTATAAAATATCTTTCTTAAAACCCTAGGAGTAAGACACATAAGGTATTTGTTTCTTGCTCATAAGGTATTTGTTTCTTGCTCTTTGTTTGCAAATTTTTCTAAAGAAGATCTTTTCTAGACAAGCTTCTAAATCCCTAAAGTGCTAGAAATTTAGAAGCATTGTTATAGTTCTTGTTATATAAATATATTTCAATATTTCAACGAGAGGAGGTTATAATAGGGCCTTAAAGTGTCATGCTCTAGTGGAATCATTCTTCAAATACTTGAATGCTTGAGGCCTTGAAGTGCCAACACCTTTAACATTCATCTCTTAGTCCTTTGACAAGTATTATCATTGATTTATCTAAATTATTGTGTTGATATAATTGACTCCATAAGCCCTAAAGGAATTAGTTTCTTGCATCCCTCTTGTTGAAGGGTTGATCAAACACACAAACAATACTCTCTTAAGATTTTACTAACTAAATCTAACCCTAAATTATCCTTGATGACTTGTTGATGTTACAAAACATTGTTACAACCATACTAACTACTGAAATTTTATGCATAATTAGTTTTAAATTCTAGATACAACACTCAAAAATCTGCTATAACAAATACTAATAATTATACCTAATTAATGCTAAGTTTTCACTATCTTTTCAAGTATTTTTGAAGTGTTTTTCTTGCAACAGTTACAAATTATGATTTGTTGTTGTAAACTTTATTAATTCTCCAATATTACATCAAATAACATATATTTTCACTATATATTGTCTATTGAGGTCCTGTTATCATAATTGTACTTGGAAATCTATATATACATGATATATTGTCTTGTTATGGGTAGGTACCCAAGTTATCTTTCATTTTCCTCATCTTTTCCAGACATAGAATTTGTGACATTCTTGACTTGGGTGACTAGTGACATGGGGGTTTTATATTAACTTTATCCTTAGATTACCCAACCCTTTAGGTCACTAAGGATGCCTCCCCTGGTGTAGACCTCACCTATTTCTAAAAGTAGGGATTTCCTATCAAGGTGACAATGATAGGATATCCTATTTGTTACACCAATTTCCCATACTTGTATCGGGATTTGGACAAGTAAAAGTTGAATGATAACAAGGTACATAATTTGGATTGAATGGAATAATGAATCCAAAATTTAGTCCACTAGCATCGACTATTGATATATCATGAATAATATTGTCCATTGAGACTATCTCTTGGTTCTTAGACTCTTTGTATTTCCTCATCTACTCTTCCTCGACCACTTTATCTGTATCTTATTTCTCTTCTATTGATGCAAAATTTTCCAGTGTTGTTGCTACCTTTTCCTTTGCTTCTTTCTGGGTAGCTTCCTTTGTCGTGGTTTCTTCTTTAGCCTTGTCTCTGGCTTATTAAACAATCTTCTTCTTCTTCTCTATGGAGTCATTCTCTTTATTTGGTACTTTCTCCCTTTTCGTTCTCTTTTTCTCAGATGGTGTCTCTTCTTCCTATACCAATCCTAAATGTGTAGAAATGAGAGACATCCTTCCTGCTTCTTCTTCTTCTACTTTCTTTCTGACTTCTTCATGTGTTTTCTCTGCATCCACTATCCTTCCTACATGATTGACTCATCTATTTAAGGTGACCTCATTGTAAGTTCTTTCATTTTGATGTAGCTCCTCTTCCTCCTAGACATCTGTCATGTATTCCCAAGGAACACCTACCTTATTGAAATGGTCTTTTACAACTCCTTTCAGGTCATGTGTCCTGAACCTATCCTCTCCACAATGGTATGAGAGAAAAGTGTTAACTTTGTCTTGTTCTTTCTTGGTGTTTGAGAATGAGTAGATTCCTACATAAAGAGGAAGTGGGGATCATTTTTTCTTTTTTCCTTGATATAACATTCCTCATACTCCATGGACTACTGTCTGATAGGCCACCTCTTAGAGTACTAGTTTGAATGGTACAAACAGAGGGAGGAGATGGGGAGATTTTGTGCCTCCATACACTCTGATATAAGTAACATGATCCATACGATACCAATCCCCGCTACTTTTCATGATAGCTATATACTTGTCAATCATGAATGGGGTTGGTGTGAAGAATATAAATTCATATAGAGGAGCCAAGAAGTTTTCATATATCTTCTGATATTTTGTCCTATATATTTTTTCTCCTAGATAAATTTGGAGTAGGTGTGGATGGTTTCGTATGATGGATTTCATTTCTTCCCCATATTTGGGTATTGGTGTGCAATGCACATGATGTCCAATAGGTAGGAAGACATATGGAAACTTGGGAAAGTTTTTGACTAGGCTTCTACATCTATAGCTATATCATTTTCCAGGTTGGCTAGTAGGATTTATCCAAGTTGAAAGACATTCCTTCATCTATGCAGTTGTAGATCAGTGGTATGTATTAGAGGGAGAATTGGGAGGCATTTGGTTCCCTGTATAGTGTGCATATCATGGCTACCATCTACTGATATGTCCTCCTTAGTGTGATTGTGGGGTACTCTCCTTTGGGTCTATGTTTAAATATATTGTTTTCTTTGTACCATTTGGGGAGAAATTATTTAGTTATGTATTCAAACTCATCGAGAAGATTTTTTTCCAACTTCATAATTATTTTTTGGAGGTGATAGCATTTTTCCAAGTATTTGAGCTAAAATGATACTATGGGTTCCTTTCTGGAGTTAGAAACATACTTGTTCCTTAAATATATGTTCTTTAGGATCCAAGTGATAACATCATCACAATGTAATACAACAACATGGGATGCCACTCTGAATATCTCGTATCTTCTAATGTTATTGAAGATTATTAATTCATCTTGATCCTCACCATCAATGGAGAAATTATGCTTCTTTAACATTTGGTACACGTCTACCCATATGAGTGCCTCTCTTTCCTTCTCTAGGATTCCAATAATATTGTTATATACATGGATCTAGGATTTTTGGGTTCATATTTGGTCTATTAGCCACTTCTAGAGGCCTCGGTGGCTGGTGCTTTACTAGCTTCTTTCTTTCTCGTAGACATATCTAAACCTACAAAGAAAATTTGGAGAAGGGATTGGTGTAAGAATAAAAACATAACTGATACACAATTAATATGTCTGAGTATATTGAACAACCCGATGATTCACTTGAGTTGATGTTTTGTGGAAGATCGCCATCCAATGACAAAAGTATTATGGAAGCCATGGTGAGCGATATGGTGAAAGTTAGAGAAGAAAAATCATTCAGAAGATAATCAAAGTTTGAAATTGGATTTGTTATTACAAACTGCTCTGGTGACTATTGGAATAGTAAGTATCAAGTTTTCCAAAATCCATCGGCCAAGTTAGTATGAAAGGATCCGATATCCATCAACCAAGTTGGTAAGAAGGGATCTGAGGTGTATATTGGGAAATTTGATGACATGACCACCGCTAAAAAGGAATAGGAAAATTTAAATTTAACTCCTTGTATGTATCATAGGAGTTAATATGAAATCCTCCAATACATCACAGGAGTTAATGAGAAGTGGGTCGAAAGGTTAGAGTGTAATTTAGGGAGTTTTTCATGAACTCTTCTGAAGTGGTCGAGGGAGATGTTGTGAAGTTCTTTGATAGAGTCGATGGTTTTAATACTAAATTTTCCAATATACCAAGGGGAAACTTGGGAAATTTATTAAGTATTAGAAGAGGTTAGGCCTAGAGGCAAAACTTGTGCAAGACGAGACCTATCAGCCAGAAAAAGGAGGATGCTTAGGAGTTCGTTGAACAAAAGAGGAAATTCTACTCTGGGTGCTATCTCAACTTCTGGAAACAAATGGTTTCTCTTCCACAAGAAGTTTTAAAATCCTTATTTTATGACTTGATTGCATATTGAAGAAGGGGTTTGTTTGGTTTGGAGGAGCTCTGGAATACCTAGATGAAGAGTTACCAACTCCTCCCAGCTATACATTATCCCTTGGAGGCCTTAGACATCACTGTAGTAGCTCATGATATCACCTAGGGATAGCGTTTGATATTTTGAAGAAATTGATGAGGTTTTGTAATGTGTGGGAATGATTTAGGGCCTTTGGAGGCCTAGCACTACATACTCCTTGCCCAATGTCCCACCTATGGAGATCAACATCACCGTATAAGGGAATTATGTCACCCTTTTTAGGGTCATTTTGTAAAAAAATGAATTTATATAAATTTTAATGAGCAAACTGAGAAGTAAGCTCAAAATTGTGAAAAGACACAACTTTTGGATAATAAGGCGATGATTTCCCATATAAATATGGCTGGCCTAATTCATTTTTTATAATAACTCTCCTCACTTAAAGAGAGGACTGAAATTTGTGCCCTTTTAAGGTTTATTGGATGACATTTTGAGGTGCACCTTCTTGGAGACTTGTGTGGATGCTTCTTGGATCAGTTTTTGGTGAAATATTTTGGAAATCTAGGGTTTTGATGCTTGATTATTCTTGGTGAATTAAGTAAATATGAAATTTTCATTTCATGTTAAATGTCTATGGTATTTTAACTTTTTCATGTTGAATATTATGAAATAGCTTGCTTGAAATCCTAGGAGTAAGAAACATAAGGTATTTATTTCTTTCTCTTTATTTGCAAATTTTGCTAAAGAAGATATTTTCTAGACAAGATTCTAAAGCCCTAAAGTGCTACCACTTTATAAGCATTGTTATAGTTCTTGTTACATAAATATATTTCAATATTTCAGGAGGAGGAGGTTCCAAGATGGGAAAATTGTAATTTGAGCCAATGGAATAGGTGGGTGGCCACCAATGTCCTGTTGGATCATTCCTCTCCCCTTGGGAAGCAATGGTCTTCATTGCGAGAAGTGCCTCCATTAGATCGGGAAACTTCTGTTGAATCTGAATCTTGGTGAGCCACTTTCCCTAATGAATAAATTACCTTATTGTGACAACCTGATAGATTTTGATAGTCTGTTGGCGGGTTTCCTTTGTCTTGGTGTCCATGACCTGATCAATTTTTGCCTATTCATTGTAGTGAAGATTGAATTCTATATGGGCCAACTGCTAGACTGCATTCAAAGTGTCCATGAGAGGTGGATAATATGGTTTAATTAGTTCCACATTAAATATTGGGTGCAAGACAAGGAAAGGAGGAATACTTAATTCAAAAGGATTCTCACCCACAAACTTGGTGATTGTGTAAGGCTCGTATCGAAGTGGGCGTAGCTTCTGATGGGGTCCTATGAGTTTCTCTTTCTACAAATGCAACCATACCTTATCTACCACTTGAAATGTTTGTGGTACTTGATGTTGATCGTGGCACTACTTGTACTTGGCATTGGATTTCTGCACAATATCATGAAATTGTTGTTGGATGTGTTGGATACGCTCAAAAAATTTGGATACCTGATTAGCCTCAGTCTGAGGATGGGAGGACTCTTCCTGTGTAGCTTCAATGGGAAGAGATACATTAATGGGGGTCCAATGGTTGGAATCCAAAGAACATATGAAGAGGGTTGTGGCCAATAGAGTTCTGGAGGCCTCTATTGTAGCCATTCTGAACATAAGGAATGCTTTCATCCCATTTGCGTTGATGTTTGGAGTTATACATCCTTAGGATATGAACAATCATCATGTTCACTACCTTTGTTTTTCCATCAGTCTATGGGTGGAAGGTGGTCGATTTGGTCAGCTTGGTGTCCATCATCAACCATAGGATAGACAAAAAAAAATTAAAGAACCTACTACCATGATCAGAGATAATAGTTTGTGGGATCTAAAAATGAAGCCAAACATGTGTGAAGAAGATCTTGGTGGTGACCTCAGTTGTGATGCTCTTCTCATAGAGTGCCAAAATTTCCATCTTAGAGAATCGATCAATGACCAAGAAGGCAGATTCATTCCCATGCTTGGTTTAAGGAAGACCAGACATGTAGTCCATGGAGATGGACTCTCAAGACCTATCTGGAGTAGGAAGAGGGGTGTATAGCCCCTGTTTCTTGATGGTTGGCTTGGGAATGGCAGAGGAAGTGTAGTATCTTATGTACTTGTGAAGATATTTTCGAAACTTCATCCAATGAAAATGATTTTGCAGTACTTATATTGTATTTTATAAACCAAAATGTCCCACTTCCCATATGTAATGAGCTTCCTAGATTAGCTTTGCATGCTCGCTTGAAGGAACACAAAGATGGCTCATATGGAATAACAATCCATCCTGGAGATGAAATTCAGGAACTGTTTTTCCTGCGTTCAATATATGATATGCAATAGAAAAATCAAAGTCATTATTGAATAATTGTGTCCATCTAGATGTCTCATGTACACAAGAGTTAAGAAATATGGTTAGTGTTGCTATCGGGGGTCGATTGAGGCAATGTGAAATATGGTTGGTGCTACGCTTCATATACTTGATATTAAAATGGAATTGTTGCAAGTACATGGACCAATTCTAATGGTAGTCATGTTGTAACTTTCCTTGTGTTTGCATGAATTACAGAGGCCTGTGATCAATGTGGATGATCATTTCATTCCCTAGAATGTAATTTTTCCACTATCAACATGTCTACACAATAGAGTACATCTCTTTTTCATAGGTGGGGTATATTCAAACAAATTCATATATATTTTCACTATGATAACCTATTGAATGCCCATGCTGAGTGAGGAATGCACCAATAGCATAATCTAGAGCATCTATCTCAATCTCAAATGGTTGTTACCGACTTGGAAAAATGAGGACTGGTGTAGAGCAGAGGCGGAATTTCAAATCTTCGAATTATTTCTATTTGGGCATAGACCATGCAAAATTTGCCTTCATTCCACCCTTTCTCACATGGATTAGGGCCCAAGTGATATGAGAGAGCCCCAACACAAACCATTGGTAGAAGTTGGTGAGGCCCAAGAAGCTATGAAGCTCATTCATTTTCTTCAGGGCCAGCTAATAGTTGATGAATTAGATCTTGGTTGGATCCACATGTACACCCCACTCATCCATTATGTATCCCAAATATTGGATTATCTGCATGTCGAAGGAACACTTCTCCAAATTGGCATATAACTTGTGTTGTCTCAAGGTCCCCAATACCTATTGAATATGCTCCAAACATTCCTCCCAAGTTTTTTTGAAGATGAGGATGTCATCCAAATACAACCACAAATGAGTTTGTAAATGGTCATAATATATCATCCATCATCTGCATGAATGTGGTTGGGGAATTAGTCAATCCAAAAGGCATGACCAACCACTCAAAGAGGTCTTCTTTAGACTTGAAGGTTGTCTTCTACACATCATTTTGTTCAATTGACACCTAGTGGTAGCTTGACTTCAGATCAATATTACTGTAAAACTTGGCTCCCTTGAGTTGATCGAGAATATAATCAATCTGGTGAAGGGTATCGGTTCTTGATTGTGATTTTTTTCAATGCTCTGTAATCAATACAAAGTCGGCATATCCTCTACTTGTTCTATACCAGAACAATTGGGCTATTTCAAGGTGAGAAGCTTGGTATGATGTCGCCCTTTAAAATTATCTCTTGGATCTAGCATTTGATTTCTTCATTCTTCATAACATGTATACAGGTTTGTTAGGAAGAGGATCATCGAGTGTCAGATTAATGGAGTGGTTTACGTGACAATGTACAAGAACCCTAGTAGGATAGGAAAATATGTCTTTGTACTTCTATACTATTTCGTCCACCTGTTTTTGTTGGGCAGAGAGACCTCGTGGAAAGTTTTTGGAAGTTTTAGTGACCTTAGTTTTACCTTCCAATTGAAATATACAGAGAAAAAATATCCCATTCTAAGAAACCACCTTTCTTCACTAGTTCACAGAGATCAAAGAGACCACGAAGTTTGGGACTACCTTCGATACCCTGTAGATTTGATATCCCAAAGTAATAATGAAACTATGGGGCCTAGATTAATAAACATCATGACACTTCCACATATATGGTTTTCCTAGAAAAAAATCACAAACTTCAATGGGGGAAACATCACACAATACCTCGTCTTTGAAGGGTTTGATGTCGTAGTAGAGGAGACATTGTTGGTTGAAGTGGATGTCTTGTCCTTGGCTAAGCCAACCGATGGTGTATGGATGAGGATGCAATGCCATTTTTAGGTTCAACCTATGCTAATATCAAGTTATTATGGCTATCACTATCAACAATGAAATGGAGTGGGGTTCCCTTCAGTCACATTTGTCAGTGGAAAAGACACTCCCCTTCTTCAAGCTCCTTTGGTTCATTTGACTGGACTTTTGTGGTAGCAATGGTGACAATGAGCTTTGCATCAATGATCTGTATTCCCTTTTTCAATTTTGAATTAGAGTATGAGTCATCATATGACCTTGGGGATTTCATCTCATCCAACAATGACTGTTTAGAGTGATATCCATCAATATTGTGCCAAGGGATTTTGTGGAACTCGCACCATATTCTAGTGTCCTTATTCAACTTCACGTTACCCTTCTTTATTAATGGCTTGTGATAGTAATAATGTGGTTAGCCATACTTATTTTGTCCTTTTTCTTGGGAATTAAGGCCACACTTACCATACTTTGGATGTTGTGTATTTTCATACCTAAACTCCCACTTGTTCCGTTGCTTGAATTTCTTCTCAAATTTGACAGCATATCGGTAAGCGACTCCCAACAACGAGATTTCCATAAAATACATTTTGTTTTGGATGTACCTATACACATCCCCACAGTATTTTAGGACCATATTTCACTCATAGTCTTTGATATTTATCTTGGTGCACAAGGTATGGAAATTATTGGTGATCTCTGACACTGTTTGGCCCCTCTCTTTTTCTAACAAGGTAACATTGTTCCTTGAGGGCATAAACAAAATCCTCCCAAGTGGGTCCTGGACCAAAAATTATAGACTCATCCTCGACATGTTTCTCACAGTAATTCTCCCACCAACATCTGACATGGGGAAGGGTCTTAAGGAGCACAAAGGTGATCTTTTCATCGTTGGCAAAGTTTTGGATAGAGAAATAACTCCCTAGAATATTTAATCATTTTTCTAAAGAGACAATGTTTATCTGGCATTCAAATAAAGGAATATCAAAGTTAACTTGTACCTTGAAGGGAATTGCACCTCCGAAGTGATTGTTGGTTGAATGTTCCTCTGTTGTTGTTGGCAGGCAGGGAAGGATTTGGGTGAAATTCTCCATCATCTGGTTCCTTTATCGCACGAGGGATTCCTAGAGAAATAGTTTGAAAGGATCTCCTATCCCATAATCCCTATTTTATTCCACCATGGAAGGTCATGTTGGTGTGCAAGAGCAATTTTCCTTAAGAGAAACAAGATCGATACCCAACTCTCTACACCTTGACCTCATCGGGGACATGCACTAAGAACGATAAGGAGAATACTGTTATGATAGCACTAATATAGATTATTTTGAGAAATGATACGAAGGTATAAATATAATATATATAAAAAATAAATACATAGAGATATGGCAAGGAACATAGTAATAAAATAATGCTCAGACTGTAAAAATGAAAAAGCACACAAGCTAGCTAGAATGGTGGTAGCTTATCTCTGAGAAAAGATGTGTCGGCTATGTTCATTCACAATAATTTGATTACAATGAGGCTCCACAAGCCTTTTTAAAATAAAGAAGAAATGTTAAAACCATAAACATCCAAAACTCCAACCCCAAGAGATGAAATATCGAAAGGTTTGTGGGCCTCAATGGGGGTAGTTGATACATCAACTTACCAAGGGTGTAATTTTTTCATATGAAATATGTTTGGGGTGCTTCATACCTCGTAGGAAAGGTATAGACAAGGAACACACATTCTATTTGGCCTAGAATTTTCCTTTGGCTACATGTCAGGCGCTCGCGAGCCAAAAGAAGGTCATTTAGGGCCTCAAAACGACCCTGAAAGTTTATGACCCAAAAAACTATAGAAAAAATGCCAAGATGGGAAAAATGTAATTTGATCCAATGGAATAGGTGGTTGGCCACCAATTTGCACCTGGATAACTATTGTTGACAAGTGAATAGTCATGTTTTGTAGTTCATCTGACCCCTGACACCCCCTATAAATTGGGGAAATTACAGAATAGTCAGATTGTTGTGATCAAATATGATTTATCTAGTCTTAGGGATTTGTGATTGGTGTACATTGTTGGATCTTGTCTCTGATAAATTCCTTTTTTCCCACCCTTTTGTCTTTGATTTCAATTTGAAGTGTTTTTGTGTGACTTTTTGTTAAGAACCAAATATCAATATAGCATAGAAAAACCTCAGAAAAAGTACTCAACGCCTTGAAAAAGAGAATTTCAGATAATAAGCCTCTTCGAGGGGGAAACCTCCTTTTACCCCACTTAAATGTTCAAGTACAAGATGATTCAAAATTACCCCACTTAAATGTTCAAGTACAAGATGATTCAGGATGAAAATGTCTCCTTGGTGTATAGGGAGACTAAAGAGGTATAATTACAACTAATGGCCTAAAAATGACATAAATAAAATAACATTACTAATATAATATGCCCAATTAAGGGGTAATGAGCCAATATTAGGGCTTAGCATGCCCTCCCCTTGAGACAAGTAAGGTCCTCAATGATTGAGTAACTTTGGATGCTTATGATAAAATACACATCTTCCCAAGTGGGAATCTTCTCAAAGAAGTAGTTTTCCATTTTAATGAGATACTCTAAAATGGATCTATTCCTGGGCCGAAAATCCTTGTGTCAGTGATGGATTCAGCTCCAATATGATTTTTTCCTTCCTCATCAAGTTCTCGAAATATAGTTTGAACCGCATCTTGTCACCTATAACCTTCTTTAAGCATGAAACATGGAAAACTAGGTGTATCGTGAAGACGTAGCTCCAACTTGTATGGAATAGTACCACCCTTTTGAAAACACCTTGATAAGGGCCATAGTACTTGGTGATAATTTATTATCCTTCTTGATTTCTTGAGGGACATCTGTTATATGGTTGTCTTTAAAACACCCAAACTCTACTTCAAAAACTTCTTTCTCACTATGATGCTGGATATGCTTGTTGTTTCATGCAATTTTTGTGCCAAGGGTTAGGTTGTCCTTTAAGATTTGGAGAACTTGTTGTTGATTCCCATGTGATATTCCTAACGGGCTTGAACCTTAGATTTTCTTTTTAGAGAAGAAGTGATGGAAGGAGGGTGGTATCCATAAAGTGCCAGTAATGGTGCCATTTTTGTTGCAAGATGAAAGGAAGTGTTATACAATTATTCTGTCAATGGGCAACTCATTTGAACCATTGTATTTTATCGAGACAGCAACAAAGGTAGCCTTCAGGACATTTGTTCACTATCTTGGTTTTTCCATCATATTGAGCATGATAGCATGAGCTATGTAAATAATTGAGTACCCACACAAGAAAATAATTCATCCAAAAAATGTCCAAAGAAGATGGATCCTATTATCACTTACAATAATCTTTGGATGCCATGTAGCTTTTGAGCTGTATCCATGAATGCAAAGGGAAACTGCATCACTTTGAAGGGATGAGAGAGTGCAATGTGCAAAAGCGATTTGGTCAGCCTTTATCAACAATCACCATGATTACACCTTTCCTTTCAAACTTTGGTAACCCCTGTGATGAAATCCATGGAAACCTCCTTCCAAATAATTTGGAATGGATAATGGTTGTAAGAGACATGGGGTGTTAATTGTTTCCACCTTTGTTGGAAAACCAAACATTCCGCAACAAACCTTTGAACATCTTTAAGGCCATCCCAAAAACTCCTTCTGACTCTATGGTAGGTTTTCTTTAAAATCTCTGAGTGCTCTCCTACCTGAGAGGTGTGCAATTCCAATGGCACCTTTTGTTTGAGTTGGGAGTTCTTACATAAATATAAGTGATATTTGTATTATAGTGAATCATTTTTCCATGTAAATGTATCCGTGCAATCGGAATCCAACGTAACTTTGAATGAGAGTCCACATCTTTTCATCATTCTTCCATCTATCCCTTGCTTCTATTATCCAATTGGCTGATGATCGAGATAACACTGAGAAAAGCCTCAACATTTTCATCCTTTCTTTTGAGAGTGTATCTGCTACAACATTTTGCTTCCTCTTTATAGAGGATTTCAAAATCATAACCCAATATCTTGTTGCTTCCATTTTGTTGTCTTTTCCTAAGATAGTCTTTGTTCAAAGAAGGATTTAAGAATATCATGATCTGTTTTAGCCTTGAAGTGCCTACCTATTAGGTAAGGATGTCATTTCTTCAATGCATAAGTATTGCCATCATTTCCTTCTCTTAAATGTGGGTTTGTGTAAGTCCTTCCTTGACCTGGGTTGACTTTCAAAAGCCGGGGCCTTCCTTCTTGCATTAGGACAACACCAATTCCATTTCCTAAGGCATCACATTCCACAATAAAGTTTGTGAAGTCTAGAGGAAGTCAAGACAGAGCTTTACACATCACCTCTTTGAGTTGTTCAAAAGCTTTAGTTGCCTCTCGAGTCCATGAAATTCATCCTTCTTAGTTAGTGTCGCTAAAGGTGTTGCTATTCTTCCATAGTTCAACAAACTTGCGAGTAACCTATCAAAACCCAAAAATACTCTAAGATTCTTCAATGTTTTGGGAACCGCCAATCCATCATGGCCTCAATCTTGTTGGGGTCTACCTTGACATCTTTCATGAGATACAATATGACCTAAATACTCTACCTTCCTTTACTCCAAAGGAACATTTGGATGGTTTTTCATATATTTGTTGCTCTTTTTAGTAGTTGTAGCACTTTGTCAACATGTCTAACATGATCCTCCCAAGCTCTGCTATAGATTAGTATATCATCAAAAAATACTAACACACAAATTTTCAAAGGAATGGATTGAAAAATGGAATTCATCCACCCTTGAATGTGGAAGGTGCATTTGTAAGGCCAAAAGGCATGACCAAAAATTCATAATGGCCTTCATGAGTTCGAATGTTGTTTTTGGATATCTTCTTCCTTCATCTCCGACCGATGATACCCCCTAACGGAAGATCCAATTTTGTGAAATAGATTGCTCCATGTAGTTCTCATATAACAATTCATCAATGTCGTATATGTACCAATTCACCTTTTTCTATTATCCTATAAGTTACCTACACCTATGTCTTATGAACATCGCGTTTTCATCGCAATTTTCAAAATAGATGACATTTTCATTTCTTTTGACATTTACACACTTAGCCTTTCGCTAAGTTTTCTACTCTAATCGTATACGAAACTTTTCCTTTCTCGGGTTGTTTTTGATCATTATCCTAACTCAGGGATATTTCTATTGCGCCTACCTTTCTCATTGATCATTATATGAATTGGCCATATCCTTGATCGTTCTCATAGTATCAAATTGGATTGTGCTAACTTGGATTTATTGGAAGGCATTTAGCAATTTGGATTTGCACTTTATATAACTTGCTCCATCATTGATTCTATGAAATGCATAGGGGTTTGATTAATTTTATTTTTATTTTTTATATGATGTAATCCCTATGTTAATTTTTTTCATAACTTATTGGTTTGTCAACTAATATGAATATCATTTGGCACCTTGGTTAAACTTTGCTTATATATGAACCAACACATTGGCGATAGTTGATTTGTGTTGATTTTGTATGGTTGAAAAGTTTAAACACTATGGCATAGTGTTAACGCGTATTGGTATGCACATTTCATTTTATTGGTTGTACGCATGATTTAATGGTTGAATTATTATTATGGAGTAAACAACTATATAAATTGGCGGTTGTACTGGTGTAATGAATATTATGCATGGCAACCTCCACCACCTTCACATGCTCACATTAATGCTTACCCCTTTGCTCATTCATTCCTGTTGGTTTGGGTAGCTCTGTTACAGTGTGTTGATGAATTCGAACCCTCCCTTACCATGCATTCAACTCCATGGCACCGATCGTCT
The DNA here is from genome assembly GCA_010110895.2 of Picea sitchensis. Lineage (NCBI taxonomy): Eukaryota > Viridiplantae > Streptophyta > Pinopsida > Pinales > Pinaceae > Picea > Picea sitchensis. Next base: position 68,951 of record SNQJ01S0022359.1, on the reverse strand, counting down.
GAGTTGAACCCAATGGAAAACAAACCCTGTTGATGTTTGATAATGCCCGCCAAGATTTGGCAAGCATGCTGATGGCTTACCTTGTGAAACGCTTTTGAGGGTTTTGAACCTTCTCTCATTCAACAGCTTGCCATGACCTCGATGGTTGTTTGTCAAGGTCGTAGACGTACGCTTAGAGATTGATGAATGTCAGCCTATCACCGGCCACAAGTGGTTATCTATTTCCTCGACAAGCTATTTAAGAATTGCAAGGCTCAGGAAGCGCTATGACGTTGTTGTTTTAATCACAAGAAAATCACCTCCTGGGATAGAGGTATGCCCGTGACTATGCTTAAGCAATGATGGCATGATTTATTAATGATAATCATGATGAATCTCGTGAAGGTCGTGATATGGGCGGACTTGTATTCCTTTACCACCTGTGCCTATTGATGATTTTCATAGGTTATCCTCTAAACATGTCATTCTACTTTCATCGGAGCCTGTACAAAATGTCCAAAAAGTATAAAAAGCACAAGGCAGACAACAACCTGTTTCATCATGAGCTTCATCATGGGCTTATTAAGCTCATCGTTGTTTATCGTTTAAGTTTGCTTAGTGACAAGAAGGCCTTTCATCCTCGTGAATATTTCTTTGAGGACACCGTAATCATTAAAAGTTGATAAACCGGTGGGTAATTGAGACTAAGGCCGTAACCACCGCTACCTTTACCCCACACGCTTAAAAACCTCGCCAACCTCTCCTATCACTTACCCGACATCAGAATAAGAGTGGGTTTCATTACAAACCCTATGAGAAAATCCCAAGGCAACCTCACTGCAAATGCAAAGGGAAAAAGAATGCACGCTTGATTTCATGGATGGCAAGGAACAAGCCAAAACTCCCTATTGAGCCAAACCCTATCACCCTAAGTGAGGACTATCTCGAAGTGGAGCGTTTCTTGGCTAGAGAACACCCCTATTCGCAAGGTTTGTGTACGAACCCTCATATTATTTTGTATCAAACCTACACCCCTCGGCTTAAAGGACGACCCTAACTAACCCAGCATTAAGTTGCCTTGTGAAACTCCTCACTTAATTCATTGTTTCAAACCCACACGTACCACCCCTGGTGATCGGGCAATCATGGTTGAGCAAGATTATATTGATGTCCCATACTCCTACCAAAGATTCACCTTGGAAGACAGATTGCAAAATTCATCAGTCAAAAAGGCCAGCCTGTACATCGGATAAAAATAAAAGACAACCAACTCCATCCCGCTTAAAAATGTGAATCAGCCACAATCATAAACTCCAAGTCGTATAATCAAGCAGCCCTACGCTACACAAGTATGGGAAATTTGATATCGCTTTGTTTCTAAATAATCTAGGTTATTATAATGATTTGTATTCGGTTTTTAAACAATTATGTTCACACCTTGAATAGCTCTATGATATTAAGTGCAGTATCTCCGTGATATAACATTGATTTAATGAAAAGGAATTTTGATTTGTATACTTATTCGATTATTCCTTATTCCTAGGATAGAAATCAATAGATTTTGATGGATTTGAGTTTGAATTTGTTGGATTGTTTTCCTTCAAATGAATTGGTTGTATCCGACATCGGAAGGAGATTTTTCATATTTAGTTTAGAACACAATCTTGCTCGGATTTGATTTGCTATCATCCATGCTATGGTTGGTAAACAGCTTGGATTAAGTTTGGATCACACATTTACCGACATTTCCATTATCATTTGTATGCTATGACTAGTAAACATTTTCAGGAAGATACTCGTTACGATGCTGTGTCGTGTGATGATTGTTTCCAAGTTAAGGATAATGACTTTGTATCTTTGATGAAAACGCTACGCCAAATAACACTTGCACTGACCGTGAATGAATCCAAATAATAACACTGTGTGAAAATCTTAGTGAATCGATTCGTTCTTATTCAAATTTAGCAAGTTTGTCCTATGAGTTGAGTTCATATTATAATTGATGCTCAGATTTTTAAATTTATGTAATGAATTGGTCAAATCCTGATATGATTCGTTCGATTGAAACAATTGTGATCAAAACTAATCGATCTTGTTTTCTCATTGTGCAATGATAAGGATCAACAATCGAAATCTTTGACAAATTCTGTTTGATTGATCCTGCTACATTTTTTGTTTATGTGTCAGTTATGGCTTGAATTCGTTCACAGCCTAAAACCCTTGCTATACAGTTATCGTGATTATCCTGCTCTATTCGATGATTTCTCCTCGTTGATGGAGACAAGTGTAACGATGTGATTATGATTTGTTTTATTTTCAATTGAAAATCAAAGATCTCACAATGTGAGGATTCCATTTGTTGAGCATTACCTATTATGATTTTGTTACATATGATTTCATTTATCCGACTTATAACAATAATCAAAACAGAGTATTTCTATCTTTATATTTGATTGAATGATATGAATCTTTTGCCATATCGTTACAAAATGGCAACGAGTGGAAATGATTATGTTAGATAAGATCAGATTCATTGTTTGAACAATCATGCAATGATATGTTGATTACCCATTTTCATTTGATATGAAACAATCTTTTTACTTTTCGATTATGACTTTGTGGACCTGATTTTGTGGTAACATAACAACAAAGTATTCCTATCTCTCGTGGTTCTATTGAATCATTTTGTCCTCGGCTAATGTTGAATGATAAAATCATTTTAATCTCAAATGAATCATTTTAAAATGGTTATTGGAAGATGATTGGATTTAATTTTAAAATATTTGAATCGATTTGATTCGACTGATTCTATATTTGAATTAGCTACATGTAACTCCATGGATTTCAGAGCTGTCCTAGAATTAATTAGATTCTTTTATTGTTTTATTAATAAAAGAGTCTTCTAACTTGTTATTTTTGGTCCTTTTCAGTCAATCTGAATTGCATGGGATTTGATGGATGGACTAGAGGATATTTGGATGTTTTTAGTTTCATTTTACCTCCTAGTTTAGTTGATCTTGGGAATATTTTCCAGATGTAAATAGTTTGATACCTGCCTACGTGTGAGGTTTTAATTCCGTGGAAAAACTTCTATAAATATTCCTTATTATTTTTGTAATAATGATCATCCTCATCTGTGGGAGAACAAGGATATAGAATTTTATCACGTGATCAGAGACGAATTGATGTTCTTCTACAGCCTTAGCTTTTCATAATATCAATGTTTTGTTTCATGGTTATGTGCATTCATTTGCATTTGGTTAATGACTACTTTATCTATATTAATCATTTGTAAATGATATGATTAATCATTATAATCCATATCCATTTCTTCCAGATTAAAGACATAGAAACATTTGATCTGCCATTGAACGCATTGCATTTCTTCTTCACACTGGATTATTAAGTATACTTATGTCTTGTTTGTCCTGTAGAAGTTATCAAAGAGCATTGCAAATTATCATTTATGAAGCTTATGGATTATCCAAAGAAGCTTCATTCCTCCACTCAAATGCTTTGAAGTCATCATACACAGACAACTGGATGCTTTCCGTAACTGTTTGTTGTTTATTTGTTTAGTGCATCTATTAGTAGTGTAGTTAGGATATATGTTTAGCTAGAATTGTAGTTAGAGTTAGTATATTGTTAGTTTAGTTTAGTTAGTTTTGTTTTATTTCTGTTCATAAAATTATAAAATCAACAAAAATATCCCCACTGGCTCTAGGGCTAAATATCACCTAGTTTTCGTGTTTTATCAAATCATTAATTATGATATTGTACTTTGTGGAATTAAGTTATATTTTAGTTAGTAGTTAGTATAGTAGTAATTAGTAGTTTTACATATAGTTAGTTAGACTTTTAATTTTGTTTTAATAATTTGTTTTGATAAGATTAGTGTTTGTTTTATTTAGTTTTAGTTAGTTTCTAGATTAGTTTTTTTGTTTTGTTTTCTTAGGACCTTAGATCGCTAACGAGCTGCTAAACCCGCCGTGTGGTGGTTCATCCTAAACGGCTTAAGTTATTATACAACCCCGCACCGTTCCACTCCTCGCTGATTCGATGGTCAATTTCCGTCAACATGTCTGAATGGGAAATTTATCTCTAATAGTGATCTTGTTGAGATCTTTATAATCTAGACACATACTCCATCAGTTATCTTTCTTGAATACCATTACCACCGTGCAGAGTAAGAACTGGCTAGGTCTAATAATGCCAACCTCTAACATTTCTTCAACCATACTTAATTTTTACTTTCTCTCAAGGCAAGGGTATCTGTATGTCTGGATGTTAGGAGGAACACTCTCGTGAATTAGGTGTGACTTTCATGATCATGATTTCGAAAGTGGGTGGAAGCATCCGGGGAATATATTCAAGTACTTTGGAATGCTTTATCAATGATCCTTTGGAGATCTTGAGGAATAGATATTTAGATGTTTGGAAACATCTTATGGTCATACAGCAATAACTTGATGCCCCTTTTCAATAATTTTTTCATGCCATTAGAGATTATCATCTTATCTAGCTTCCCTGATACCTTAACTCAATTTATTTTCCTTTCAATGAAAAATTTCATGAAAAGTTCTTCAAAATTGGGGTGTCATTGTTCCTAATGATTGTAAATCCATTAGATTCCTAGTACAACATCTCAAGAATAATTCATAGTATAGAACTATTGGACTATTCATTACATATTCCCCATAGTGATTGATCTTATTGCATTTTCCCGAGCAATGGATAGTTCCTCCATCCGCAATCATTACTTGAAACTCGCACTGCATATACAAAGCAATCGAGATATTTGGCTAATTTATAGTGAATGAAATTGTGAATATTGCTGCATCAATTAGGACTATTACCCTTTTTCTTTTTAGATGTATCCTTCGATCTTGAGGGTCGAGTGCTAATTCTAGCCAATGCATTACATGATATCGTGGAGTCAACTCTTCAGATGAAATTTCTACGTTTTCATCTTGATATGGTTCCTTGTTCTTATTCTTCTTCCTCCTTCAATCTATGTAGAATAATTCTTCACCACACTTATGTCCCTTTATTGTACTTTGTTGTCACAATTTAAAGCATAAACCTTTGTTTCTTTTCTTTCCTCCAATTGTTGAGTTGTCAAACTTGTAGGTTGGAGGTCTTCTAGAAGAAGGAGCATTGTTCTATAGATGTTAGGATTGGTCCTTCTAGTAGCCATAGCCATATTTTTACTTTCAACATTTCTTGCTGTCTTAAATGGATTCGAATGATTTAAATTCCCAAAGGAGAACTCATGTTGAATGTTATCCAAGTTCCAAGGAATACATCAATCAAGTGATTATCTAGAATATTGGTTACCTTTTATATTCAATTTTGAAGTTCTCAATGTGTTCAATAACTGGGAACCTCCTTTGCTTGAGATTTATCAATTGCTAAAAAGGTATTTCTCCTTGTATCCTCTTTAGTGTGATATCATTTCTTCAGTGAAAATTGTCTAAGTGATGAGTGATTTGCTAGAATAAAGCCATCGATACATACAAATTGATTAGGTTCTAAATATAAAGAAGCAATTTGTACCTTTTGTGTATGTGGCATAATATGGAGATCAAAGAATTGTTCATCCTGGCATCCATGTGATTGAGTCCTTGCCATCAAACTTCCTCATATCAATATTAGGTACGCCGTTGGTCTTCAAACCAAAGTTGGAGTTTCTCCATTCTTGATTCACCTTCCTTGTCCTCATCATGAATTTCATGTGATGCATTTTCACTCAAAGTCTTCTCTCTATTAATGGGGAATTTTTCAATACTTCCATGATATCCCTTTTAAACCCTTCATCATCTCTTATAGTTCATCTTCTTTTACACTATCTTATTTGTAAAACATTTGTGTCCCTACACATTTCTTCACCTTCATCAAGATTCCAAGTAGGATTTTCTCGAGGCTTATTTGGTGTAGAAGTTCCTTTTGGGTGGCATGTTGCATTGCTATCACTTTTGAACCTTGATTTTGAGGTAGTTCCGCTAGACAATATTTCTTCTAGATTCTCCAAAAGTTTCATCTCTCTCGGGTATGAAACTTTCTTTATGTAGTTCTATAATATTTTATTCTTTTGTAATTCCATAGGTCTGATCAAAATTGGACGTGCCATGGAATTCCCATGAATCTCCCACAACTTGCCGATTTTTGGCCTTTCCAGAGATCTCACTTATAGCTGCAGTTCACTAAAATAATTGATATAAAATTTCAAAACTCCCACTTAAATATTTCACAGACTATCCAAGATCTAACAATGAACCAGTCCCACTCAGCTTGTATATTTTAGGAAGAAGTTATGATTGTTTTAATTCGAACACCTTCTGAGACTAGTCAATAGGACTCAGTCGACACCCTATTTTACACAGGGTGTATCTACCAACTTATGATGCCCTAGAAGAGCGAAATTCTTTACCATAGATACCTTACTAATTTATGTAAATGGTATCTGTATTTCAGTAGTATGAAACATTACATAAAAATGTTTATAGTGAAAATTCCACAAATGACTCCATCTGTGATGTTTCCATAACCCTATCTTGTACGTGATGTATTCCTAAAGTATATGACCTGTGACCCTAATTTTAATCCCCAATGCACTGATCCATATACTAACATCCTCCAATAATGCCTTTGGAAACGTTGTTGAAAAAAATTATAGCTAAAATTCCAAGGTGTCACAGCTTGTAGTAGCTTGAAACCCCAAGACCTTGAGCCTGACACTATATGTTATTAGAACCAAATATCAATATAGCACAGAAACTTAAAAAGTACTCAATGCCTTTGAAAAAGAGATAATTTTAGATAATACCTCTTCAGAGGGGAAACCTCCTTTACCTGTTCTAAAATGTTCAAGCACAAGATGATTCAAAATGAAAATGTCCTTGGTATATATAGGAGACTAGGAGGCATAATTACAAATCATGGCCTAAAAGTTTAATATAAAATAAAATAACATTACTACTATAATATGCCCCAATTAAGGGCACACAATATTAGGGCTTAATACCTCTCTTTGGATTGCCTATTTAAACTTGTTTGTTGTCTAATGATCCATTGAAGTTAGGTAGTGCACCCAACATATATGATAAGATATGGTAGTGTACTATACTGATTGCATTTGGTTTTGTGTCTGTCATTCATTATCGTATCTACTTCTGTAGGTAATTTTTGGGTAGAGATTCTTGTAGAGACATTTGAGTGGGATTTTCAACTTTGCTACTAATTTCCTACATCCCTTGCTTCCTAATTTTATAGTTTTCCATTTTCATATTGTATTCTTGGTTGGATTAAGAAGCTACTTGTATTAATATTTATAAAATAAAACAAAAACATATATATTTTCATGCTTACAAGTTTTTGAAGTATTAAAAACAAATTGCATTGTTGAAGTGTTTGGTTTGAGATCTTGTCAGAATTTTGGATCTGATTTGGTTTGCATGGTTTCTTTGTGTTTTAAAGGTTGCATTTTGAAGTTTACGAAGGAAAATATCTCTTCTCTCTCCCATATTTAGAATTCATCGAATTGAATAAGTGCAATAGCATTTTTGCATTGCTTTGGTTGGGTCAAGAGTAAACACCATACAGGTTTCATCCATTTTCTCTTTGACATTAACAACAACCATAAGAAAAGAATTTATAAATTAAAATCAATTAGATTTTTTTCTTTGTTAGAAAACTAAAATTCGATAGGATTAGGGACTTGGAATAGTATTGGAGAGTAAACTCTCCAGGGGCACTAAAAAAAAACCTAGAGTCATTAAAGGGTGTAAATTTTTTTTTTGCAACTAGTGTCTCGGAAGCTCCTCTTTTTTATGCTTGTTTTGGTGTTTGTGGTATCACTTTGCTTACTACGTATATGGGGATTATATCGGTGCCATGTCTCTTTGTGAGGTAATGCCTTTGAAGCTTTAGGATTAGTTACCCTGCCCTTATGTGTGTTCGTATCTGCGAATATTCGCCCAATCATTGATTTTGAGGTGGTGGTCTTAATGACCTTTACTAGGTAGGCTACAGAGGTGAATGCAAGTGGGACATGCTTGTAGTACATGGGTTAAATGTTAATTCATGGTCTTAGTTCCCCTAAAGGGTGGCCACCTTAATAAAGGGTGATTGCACTGATCAAGCTTGTTTCATGCCATTGATAATAATTTCTCCTCATAACTTTGTTATTCAATCTTATGGGGCCTTAATCTCCCACAGAGGGATGGTTTTTGAAAGCCCCCCTAAGCCATTGGTTTTCTTGTTGTGGTCCTATATTTGTTAGGGGAATGATATTTGATTATGTTTCTATGTTTTCCTTAGGCTGAATTTTGTTTTGATTTGCACATATTATTTTGATCATGGCTGAATCATCACACCGATTACGAGGAATAGAGAGAACCATAGAGATATAACCACCTCTCAAGTGGTGTGAGATAAGTGATTGTGAATTTTAATAGTCCCATATTTGGTTTGAGGAGACTGGATTGGTTGAAGTGGAAGTGGTTGACGAAATTCCTCGACAAAATTTTAACCCTCCTTTGAATAATCTTGAAGCACATGTACTTATCCAGGTAAGGGATATTTTTAGTGAACCTTTTTCCTTGTTTAGAAATAATTACACCATGTCAAGCCCAAGTGCTTCATTTAGTGTTGGTAATCCATAAATCCCATCCACATGTGGGACTAGGGGAATCCCCATGATGTCCACATTACCATCTCTAAGAACCATTAGACCTACACCATCTCTACTATTTTGTATGGGTCTTTCTATCTGGGGGACACTGGCTATGCCCTCTTTTCCATCCATTAGTCTACATGGCGTTCCTACACCCATCCCATCAATTTTGATGTCCATAGTCAGACCTTCTTACAGTGGGGAGACAAGCCTTGGTCTCAGCATGGGGAGTGGAACTCCTTCCACCTCCACCATTCCTATGAGTGGATTGGAATTTTCAGTTGTTGGTTTAATGTTTGGATGGAATATTCCTAGTGGTTTTGGTACTATCCCTAGTGGAATTGGCGGAAATAATATGCCGGGAGGTTTTGATTTCCTATGGATTAACACACGATTACCTAAGGAATCTCCCTTGGGGGAAACTTTCCATAATCGGGAGGATTTCCCTTTATTCAAACCTCTGGTCCTAGGGAGTTCTTCTCTGGGACTAGTTTTGGGAATACATTTCCTTAAGGGTCTACACCTACCCCTTGGAGAAATCCCCTCAAGGGAATGTCTAGTCCTACGAGAATCCATGATCCTGGAAGTACCACCATCCACGGGGGGAAATTAATCTTTTGAAACACCACAATCCTCCATTATCACAAACATAGGGGGGAAACATGGTTCATCTGGGACTTTAGGACCTTCATCTTCCTCCTAGTATTCATTTTCTCATACTCCATTGTTTTTCCTTGTGATGTTAAAATTACCCTATTTATCGCATCCGGCAAATGAACCTATTTCCCATAACCCTTAACCTATTTTCTGAGTGGAGTCGCCAATTTTTGTTATAGAAAAATCGCCCTACGGACAAGTGGATCTTCCCTCAGATTCTAGACCCCTAATATCGAGACAAAAATATGCAAATGGACACTAACATCCCTTTAAATATAGTTAAGCTAATCAAAACAAAGAGAGGGAGAAGGTATGATGTGCGTTGTTTCGAAGCTTGTCCTCACTTAATCCAATATGAACTTGATCTCCAAGGTCCTTACCATGACACAATACCTACAATGCAATGGAAAATAAAGAAAATAAAAAATTCCTAGTCTACCAAAATTAGTTTAAACCAAATTCATTCATAATAGACAAGAATATGCAATAATACACAAAGTTGAAGGAAATAGGCCAAGAATATATTAATGAGAACATTAAAAAGACACTTAAAATTTGTAGATGTAGTTGCAATAACCTCTCCAAGTCCTCCTCGTCCAACCCTTCCACGATGCTCTCAAGATCATAGGTTTGATATCCAAAATATTTCTCCCAAGATCATAAGTTTGATACCTCAAATATGCATTTTTATTCTCCATGGAAAGCCCTCATTATATAAGATTTAGAGGCTTAACCACCATGGAGAGGATCACTCATCAAACCCACTAAAATGGGATCTCCAAGATATTTAGGGAAAAAATATCTCTTAAGGATTTCAGGGAGGAAATATCTCAAGGATTTTAAGGAGGAAATATTTCAACCATCCATGAGATCCTCAACCTCCCCTTAAAAATATGAAACCAAATGTGAGGTTGATTCTCACACTAAATTAATTTCCTTTTCATGAATATTAATAATTAACTCATGTGCACATAGTATTTTTACCTTCATATAATATATTTCTCCTCCAAATTGACAAGGGATTATGACATATGTTATTTGATGGTGTCGATGTGTATGCGAAACTTAGAAAGGTGCATATGACACTTTTGCAACACTTGTGACACTTAGGGAGAGGAAACCAGGTGTGTAAATTTGATGTGTAACAGTATTCCCCCTAAAGTATGAGGTCAGAAGAGAAACTGATGGCCAAAACACTTTACAATTTTTCAATGCAAGGGCATGGAGTTGGACAACCTGGAAGAACCTACAAACAACCATCAAACAACATTAATATATGTTCCATTTTTGAGACATGCTTACCTATGCTTGGAATACGATATGACTCAAAGCATGGTCATTGGCTAATACACTAAGGATCCATGAAAAATATTGATTAAGGACATGGCCACCAGAGATACAATGTGGATTCATACCTCCATGATATGAACTGATCGTAGCCACAAAAAATACACAGTGGATCTATGAGATGATAAAACATAGCCACAAACCAACACAATGTGTATCTATGTGAAATTATATATATCATCATTCTCAAATGATCTCCTTTCATAGCCTGGGCAAAGAAGATATCAATGTGAGCACTCAACCCAGGGTCTTCGTCCCAATCCTGATGTGGTACGAATCTAGCCATGTGAATAGATGTTTTGATGTTGAACATGGTAGAAACCACATGATTACCAGTCATTGAAGTAAACCATTAACAAGTGCGAGGGAAATCACCAGTGATGTCAATGACTCCCAAGGTACCCTAGAGTTGAGGTCAAACATTCATGAAATCATCCTATCAGAGTTCAATGATGTAAACCCACTGTTGGAAGTGAGGAGGCCTACCATTGAGGCATGTAGGTCCCAAGGTACTAATTGGTTTCTAAATCTAATTCCTAGATTATGTGTTGAAGTTGACACGAAAAGACTCATCGAAGGAGGGCCTTGATTTATCCCCCATCATTGACAAAAACCTGACATGGGAAAGTGACGTAAGATGGTGAGTCAAATGAGTATGGACTGACATGGGAAATGGAAACTGACAATACTGCAGATTGATGGTTTGAAGTGAAACTTCCCTTGAACATGATGAGGCATGAAAATTGACTTGGAAACATTGAATCAGAGAGTACCAGTAATTTAATGTGATGGAAACAAGAGAACTCTTCGACTAAAAGAAAAATTATGGTGACACATGGAATTGGTATGAATCAGAGACAAACCGATTACCCAACTGTAAGACGAGATGAAAACAGGTGCCATATTCAAGGCAAACAAAAGATTACATAAAGGATTCTTAAAAAATTGACCCACTTCCTTCAATTCCCCCCCCTAGATAGATGAGTACCTCTTTTTCATTTAACGAGATCGAGGAGGGTAACACATGCTCGATATAACTCACCTTTGGTAAGTTCTTCTTCCTTTGTTTAATGAACTGGAAGAAGTAAGGGTTCATTCCCATATGGGCCTAATCCAGGTGGATATTGGTGGCCACCCGCCTATTCTACTTGGACCCCCACCATTGTTTCTTTTAGTTTTTCTAGTTTCCTTAATTGTAGCACAATTTACTATTTTTGGCAATTTTTCGAGTCCTGAACTTCCGGAGCCATTTTGAGGCCCTAAATGACATTTTTTTGGTCATCTACCAGTCGAAAATAAATCTATCATGTTATTTTCTGCCAACAATTGTATTCCTCGAATAGATAATTTTAACGATGTATCATATGTGTCAAACGGAGATAGTATGCCAACATTGCGACCTCAGGAAATTGATGTACCAATTTACCCCGACGGAGCCCATATTCTAGTGTTTCATCTCCTAGGGTTAGGTTTTTTGGATATTTAGGGTTTCCATTGTTTCTCAATAATAGATAGGCATTCAAGCCTCATTGGAACACATATTTCAGAGGCTTGTAGCCACCACATCGCTTCTCAGAGATAAGCTATCAATGCCCTAGCTAGTTTATTTCTACTATGTCTGTAAACAAATTACAGTTCTTTGATATTAATGAAGTGAAGTGTCATTTCTATTGCATCTTTGTATTCATGGCTATTTGTGTATTTTGTTGTGTTCCTGCATAAATATGGATCATTGGTATTATAGTGGTCTTCTCTTTCTTGATCCTTCTTTGAATGTCACCAACAAGGTCGGGGTATAAGGAGTTAGGGCTCAATCTGGTTGAAACTTTGCAAGATCATCCTCGCAAACCATGACAACCACCCATGGGGGACGAAAATAAATATGAGGGAGCATGAGATCCTATCAAAATATTGCTCGAGGATGCCCTTGAAAAACAAAGGAATGTGATGATAGATAACTTCGCCCAGATCCTTAAACGATTTCCCATTGGTGATGCATCTGCATCCAACAACCACTCTGGAGGCGCAACACCTTTTAAGGTACAAGTAAAATTTGGCATTCCCATATTTGATGGTCAAATAGATGCAAACACTGTAGATAGATGGTTGAATCTATTAGAAGGATATTTCTCGGTTCATGACTTTTCCGACCAGGAGAAGATTATTTTTTAACTACTCAAAGCCACCCCCCATGTCAAGGATTGGTGGGAAACCTACTGTGAGAAAAAGGATGAGGAGGAACCCTCCCTATTCTCAGTTTTACCCACTTGGAATTATTTTCAGGACGCCATCAAGGAACAATATTATCATGTGGGGAGCTATGAGGACAAGTACATACAATGGACTATGATGCGGCAACAAAGGGATCAATATGTCCATGAGCTGACAAATCTATTCCATACCTTGTGCACAAAGTTGGGTATCAAAGATTTAGAGAAACATTTGGTGTTGAAGTACGATAATTATCTATAGAGATACATTCAAGAGGAAATGAAGTTCCTCCACATAGCCTCACTTGGTACGGCATGCTGCCAAGATTGAGAAGAAATTCAAACAGATGAAGCGATACTTTGGATCTACGAATCAAAAGCAAGCAAAAGGTGCCCCCAAACCGCATATAAAGTACAAAGCCAAGGCATGGTGGCTCAAGACAACCTGCGAAAGCTGCAAAAAAATAACAACACTATGAGTCTGAAGAAGGATACGGGAAAGTGGTATGAGTTCCATAAGAGCTCCATTCACAACACAAGTGAGTGTCGGGCCAAACAGTCACTAGTGGCCGAGATGAGGGCTTCTGAATTAGATGCATGCTCCGACACTGAATCAGACCTCGAGAAGGGGAATGACAGAGGGAAGCAAATTATCAATGTGGAGCCCAATGTCACCATTTCCACAATGAAGTTCCAAATGGAAGAATTGAAATATCCGAAGGAGGAGTAGCATCTCTTCCACTCCCAGATGTGGGTAAAGGGTTCCCCGCTACAGTTCATCGTCGAYAGCAGGAGCCAAAAGAACCTCATTTCAGCAAAGTTCGTGAAGMAGTTGGGCTTGCCAACCACAACACACCCATATTCGTACACCATCAGGTGGCTTCACTGAGGATGAGATATCCATATCAAACAACAATGTCGCCTTCCCTACAACATCAAGCCCTTCACCGATGAGGTATTACGTGACATTGCTCCTCTTAATGTTTGTGATGTATTATTAGGTCAACCATACTTGTGGAAGTGACATGTTGTGTATGAGTCTCGATCTTGTGTTGTTATTGTTATCTTGGGAAATAAGTTGTACAGGATACCAAAGGTACCACCGCCTATCACTATATCTTTGGTTATTGAAAAACAATGTAGTAAGATCATTTCCAAAACTGGGAAATTTGTTTTCCTGATGATCCACCCTCAGGGAAAGAAGAGTATTGTGGCCATGACCTCTAGACAAGGATCCTCTATATGATAGAAATGAATGGAAAAGGTCATGGAGGAGTACTGGGTCATCTTCACCTCACCTATAGTGGTGCCCCTACACTGTTAGGTCAAGCACCCCATTGATATGACCTTGGGTGTGCTTCTGCCCTATGGACCGATCTATTGGTGCTTTGTTCTCGAGAATGATGAAATCAAGTGATAGATTCAGGAGCTACTACAGAAAGGTCACATCCAGCCAATTTCATCTCCCTATGGGAGCCCGATCGTGTTGGTGTAGAAGAAGGATGGGACTTTGAGACTTTGTATTGAATATTAGGCACTGAACAAGATCACCGTCTGGAATAGTTACTTGATCCCATAGATTGATGACCTTCTAGACCAACTCAAAGGGGAAAAATATTTTAGCAAGATCGAATTGAATTTTGGGTATCACTAGGTACCAATCGAATCGTCTGATGTGTGGAATAATTCCTTCAAATCCAATGAGGACCTTTTTGAATGGATGGTCATGCCTTTCAGGTTGATGAATGCTCCCGCAACCTTCATGAGGCTGATGGATGAAATCTTATGACCATTCACCAACTAATTTGTAGTAGTGTAATTGGATGACATCTTGATCTTCATCTAGACTTGGGAAGAGCACCTCCACCACATCCGACAGGTCCTCCAAACATTGCATAAACACAAGTTGTGTGCCAATTTGGAGAAGTGCACTTTCGGCATGACCCAGGTTCAGTATCTATAATACATTATTGATGAGCGTGGGGTGCATGTGGATCCAACCAAGATCCAAGTCATCTAGGATTGGCCAACCCCGACCACTCTAATAGAGCTTCATGAATTTTTGGGTCTTGCTAATTTCTGCTGCAGGTTCGTGTTGGGATTCTCTCATATCGCTTGGCCCTTGAGTCAAGTAACCAAGGGAGGAGCGAAAGAAAAAATTATTTTGGTCAGAATCTCAACAGAAGGCGTTTGCATAATTGAAACATTACCTCTATTGCACCACAGTGCTCATGTTACCATACTTGCAACGACCATTTGAGGTCGAGACATATTCCTATGACTATGCTATTGGGGAGGTTCTTACTCAATAGGGGCATCCAGTGGCATATCACAGTGTGACACTGTCTGACACAGTACGAAAGTATCCCACTTATGACAAATAAATGTATTCCATTATGCAGGTTTGCCGACAGTGGAAGAATTACATTTTGGGGAAGGAAACGATCATCCACATAGACCACTGACCCCTGCAGTTCATACAGACACAAGGGAAGTTGCAGAATGATCACCATCAGAAGTGGTCCACATATCTACAATAGTTTCATTTGAACATCAAGTATAATAAGGGAAACACCAATATTGTTGCATACTACCTCAACAAACCACCGATCATGGTGATAAGCACCATGCTCAACTCTTGTGGGAACGAGAGTTCTAATTGTCCACTTCTCTACAAGAGAGATCCAAATTTCTTCCATACATACATGATTCTCTTGGAGGGTAATCGAGTTCCAAATTTTCACCTCCAGGATGCACTACTATGTCACCTGGGACACCTTTTTGTTCCTTCAAGTGAGAATGCCAAGATGATTTGGGAAGCGCACTATAGTTGGGTCACTAGGAATTTTGGCGTCGAGAAAATAGTGGCAATAATGAAAAATTATTTCTATTGGCCAAACCTTCTACATGATTTCAGGAAGTACATCATATCCTGCACTTCCTGCACCATTACCAAACTGACCATCAAGAATAAATGCCTTTATACTCCGCTACCTACCCCTAATCGACCTTAGCAATCCATATCCATGGATTACATGTTGGGCCTTCCTTCTACTAAGAATGGAAACCACTGTGTTTTCGTGTTCGTCGAAAAATTCTCAAAGATGGCCATTATGGTGGCCTGGAAGAAGAATATCACAGCAGAAGCCACTCATAAATGCTTCTTTGAACATCGGATCGAATGAATATCCCACAGTCTATCATCTCAGACTGGGTCAATAGGTTCCTCAGTACATTTTGGTCCAGCCTCTGGTCAATGTTGGACACCAATCTCACCAAGTCCACAACTTTCCATCCCCAAACGGATGGCCAGACAGAGGTCGTCAACAAGATGATCGTACACATTTTTCACATGTACAACTCAAAGAATCCACACACATGGGATGAGAGCATACCCTATGTACAACATATCTATAACCAAGCCCTCCACAGCTCAACCGACCACAACCCCTTTCAGGTGGGCTTGAGATTCCAACCACTATGTCCCATTGATGTAGCCATACCATTTTCACCTACTCAGGATGATTCGGCTCATGTCCAGTCTGAAGCTTCCAAGGAGAACAACTTCATTGAGCACATTCAACACATTTTCCAACAAGTTCATGACATATTTGACATAGCCAATGCTAATTACAAGAAGTGGCATGATTAGCATTGGGTGCAACACAACTTCTAGGTGGGCAATAAAGTGTGGCTACATTTGCAGAAGGAGCACCTTGTTGGAACCCACTTCAAGCTTCGCCTGCTCTGATATGGACCATACACCATCACCAAGGATGTATGGGAAAATTCCTTCGATCTCAGTATCCCACCATTCCTTGGTATGCACCAAGTGTTCAATAGGGACTGCCTTCGGCCTTACTTTCCACCTCTACTGGACACATCCGACATGGCAGAACAAATCACACCTACAAAGTTAAACCTAGATTGCATGCAACAAGACACAACTGATCAGATTATGGACACACAGATCAAGAACACCCACCAACAGAGGATCCAGCTATATCAAGTTGTCAAAGTAGGCCAACTCCTTCACCARGGCAAGTGGCTCACCAGGGACGAAGTTCAACATAAGTTTCCTCATCTCATGGAGGAACTCAATGCAATGGGGAAAATGCTTCCTAAGGGGGGAGGAATGATCCAGGTGGATATTGGTGTCCACCCTCCTATTCTACTTGGAACCCCACCATTGTTTCTTTCATCTTTTTCAGTTTCCTTAGTTGTAGCACAATTTACTATTTTTGGCAGTTTTTTGAGTCCTGAATTTTCGGATCCGATTTGAGGCCCTAAACAACATTTTTTTGGCATATACCGATGGAAAATTATTAAGAACATGATATTTTTTGCCAACAATTTTAGTCCTTAGATATATATTTCTAACGATGTATCATATGCGTCAAATGGAGATACTATGCCAAAGTTATGGCCCCGGGAAATTGATGTACCAAATTACCTCGACGAGGCCCATATTCTGGTGTTTCATCTCCTAGGGTTAGGTTTTTTGGATTTTTAGGGTTTCCATTGTTTCTCAATAATATACAGGACTTAGAGCCTCATTGGAACACAGAGTTCAGAGGCTTTTCGCTGCCACATCTCTTCTCAGAGATAAGCTACCAGTGCCCTAGCTAGTTTATTTCTATTCTGTTTGTAAACAAATTTCAGTTCTTTGATATTAATGAAGTGAAGTGTTATTTCAGGTGCATCTTTGTATTCATGGTTATTTGTGTATTATGTTGCATTCCTACATAAATCTGGATTAGGGCCCTTCAATGTGTATTTTAGCGAGTCCAAAGAAGGAAAACTCAATGATTCTTCATGTTTAGAGAGTCTGAAAAGAACTTAAAGGCGACTCCAGGGTTGTCCTTTTTTGTAATTTTAGTTTCATGAGGCCGAAAAAGAGATAAACTACCACTCAAAAGACACCCTTTCAAACCTTTTAACGAGTGTGAAAGGAAGCAATATCACTTGGAAATATTTTCATGTTTAGAGAGTCTGAAAAGAGCCTAAAGGAGAGTCCAGGGGGTTCATTTTTCATATAACCTTTACGAGTCCAAAAAAGTGATAAAAGTATACTTGGTTACATTCTCATGTATTTGTGAGTGTGAGAAAGAACAAAGACTGAGCTCATAATTGGTTTCAATTTTACACAAGCTTGAAACAAAATAAAACTATGCTTGTAATTTCCCAATGTAATTTCCAATGGTTTTGAGGGATGCCCATGGTTGTTGGTATTCTTCCCCCAACTTGCGAAGCTATCGGCTTAACTCCAAAATGATAATAAAATGTTGGATACATGCCCCCCCAAGCTTCATTTCATTCGTCGACTTTGAGAAAAAGGATAAGGGTGGATGAAATGAAGGTTAAAAAACGATACCTAACGAAAGACTAGACTCGACATCTATGAAATCTAGCTAAAGACTTGACTCGATATCTATGAGATCTAGTGAAAAGACTTGACTTGATAGGAGAGGTGAATTTTTCATGTTTTAACGAGCTTAACACCAGAAAATAACTATGCTCAAAACCTCTGTTTCATTTTTTAACGATATTTCCACAGAGAGGCAAAAATATGCTCAAGACCTCCGTTTCTTTTTTTAATGATCTTTCTACAGAGAAGAAAAAAATATGCTCATAACCTCTCCTTGATCATGGATTACAAGAGGAAAATGCTCTTGAAGGAATACATGTCAAAGGATAAACGTTAGTCATGGATTCCAGGAGGTCTTTGTTAGATGGAAGAAAATCACTCTGGAAGGAATACATGTCGATGACATCGATACGGGTAGGGAGATCTGGCTCTAATATTCCTATCAAAGAGATGACCATGTCAACTACCAATTCTAAGTCAGGAGAAGGGAGATATTCCCTCTCTTGAAGGGTTGAACACATGGGTAATTTCGTTACATAATTGACCCACGGCGGGGAGGACATTGTTGGCATGTACAAACCATTTAGGGAAGGTGGATGGTTGACCATCATATGAGGGTCAATGAATGAAATTTGGTCGATAGTTACTATGTTTCTGTTGTGAGGGGAACACATCACTCGAAAGAGAGTGGACAAAAAATATCTCATAATGTATACATAGTCTCACCCAAGGAGCAGGTTAAAGTCCAAGGGGTCGTGAATTACCATCACATCGACGTAGACCATTTTTCCTCCCAAAGTAACTGGAAACTGAGGAAGGATCCATAAAATTTGACTAAATATTTTGTCAAAGGTCAACAGATTCTAAGTCAGAGGCGCAAGCTTCGGGGAACCAAAAGATTTCCAAGCATTCATGGATAAGATGCTAACAAAATAACCTTCGTCTATTACAATGTTAGGAATATTCCTATCACAAACCTGCATGGTGATTTGGAAAGGCACGTAGGAGGGAAGATGGAGTTCTATCAAATGATTACAATTAATAGTAATCATTTGATTGCTTGAAGGGGGTGCCATCGGGATGGGAGGAGTTCCCCCATGTTCGAGTGAATTAGTATTAACGAGGTAGACCTAAGAAATTTCCTCACTCTTTGAATGAGGAGTGGGATCGACCGATGATGGAACCATATCTACCACTTTGGTTGGACTCTTCAAGGGAGGAATGGGATGTACTGATGATGGAATCATATCAACCACTTTGGCACTCTTCAAGGGAGGAGTGGGATTGATTGATGGAGAAACCATATTGACCACTTAGGTTGCACTCTTCAAGGGAGGAGTGGGATTGACCAATGAAAAAACTAGATTGACCACTTTGGAACTCTTCAAGAGAGGATTGGGATTGATCGATGAAAAAAATGGACCAGTCACTTGGTTTTGTGTTTCAATTGAGGATGAAACCAAATTGACCACCTGATCAACGAGACTGACCAGGACTGGAAATGGATTGACCAGTCCATCAACAAATGATGGTTTGGAATAAATATTACAATAACCAGTTGGAATTTGAATATTTTCCAAAAGATAAGAAGCCTCATCCATACAAGGTAAAAGGTGAGAGTAATGATCACCTTCACATAACAAACAAGGAAATTTGACAGTTATATTCTTCTTACCAACCTTAAAGTCACTAGATGATGAGGTGTCACCAACATGTCTTGCAGGGGCTGATGATGTGGAAGACCACATTTCTAAGACCTTTGGGAGACCATGGAAATCCATTAGAAAGTGGTTACCCTTACAAACACTGCAAGGGAATTTGGGTTTATGATTCTTCATTTTAGACTTTTCGACTTTATCAACACTCCTAGTACGATTAACCGTAGTTGGTTTCTTGGATCCAACATGCTCTGATGGGGTTAGAGGCTTGGTCCCTTTCTAGTTCTTCTTCTTCTTATCTTTCCATTTCTTATTCTTCTTATCAACTTGGATACTCACTTTAGACATTTCATTAGGCAAAGAAGGAGAAAGGGAAGGAGACCTTATGGGTGAAGAAGGATAAAGGTTGACATGAGGTTGATATGTGGGTGGTGTGCTTACATATGAAGCACTGAGAATATTTGAGATCACTGGAGTGGGAATATTTGAGATCGTTGTAGTTGCAACAACCTCTCCAAGTCCTCCTCATCCAACCCTTGCATGATTCTCTCAAGATCATAGGTTTGATATCCAAAATATTTCTCCCAAGATTATAAGTTTGATACCTCAAATATGCCTTTTTATTCTCCATGGAAAGCCCTCATTATATAGGATTTGGAGGCTTAACCACCATGGAGAGGATCACTCATCAGATCCACTAAAATGGGATCCCCAAGATATCTAGGGAGAAAATATCTCTTGAAAATTTTAAGGAGGCAATATCTCTCAAGGATTTTAAGGAGGAAATATTTCAACCATCCATGAGATCCTCAACCTTCCCTTAGAAATATCAAACCAAATGTGAGGTGGATTCTCACACTAAATTAATTTCCTTTTTATGAATATTAATAATTAATTCATGTGCACATAGTATTTTGACCTTCATATAATATATTTATCTTCCACATTGACTAGGGATTGTGGATATACTATTTCATGGTGTCGAGGTATATGTGATACTTAGCAAGGTTCATATGACACGTTTATGACACTTTCGACACTTAGGGAGAGGTACCTAGGTGTGGAAATTTGATGTGTAAAATTCTATCATACAAATTTTTCTCGTGTGATTTGTGTACTCGCCGATGGATACATGCGACAAATCGACAATCTTATAATTCCATTAGTTCTTATAGTCTCTTTTCTACTACTCCCAAATCTGTAAGCTCTGTCAACACAACAATTCACAAGCTTGGTACAATAAATTCCATAAGCATAACAAATTCTTGTCCATACGTTAGTATGAATGGGGTCTGTCATGTCAACTTATTAATCATTATCCTATATGCCAATAACACTTTTCGAATTACCAATTCCCAGTCATCCTGACTTGCATTACAAACCTTTGTCAATTCATGTTAAAAGATCTTATTGAAGGCTTCTACCATGTCATTTTCCAGAGGATGGTACGGTGTGTTTTTCTGATGATGGATCTAAAAATCTATCAAATATACAATCATCCTATTCAGAAAATGAGTTACCTGATTACTCATAAGTATCCTTGGGAATCCAAATCTTGTAACTATGTTTTTGAACAAAATTCACGCAGCTGTCTATGTGCCACAATCTTTGACTAGCTCCCCCTCGACCCATCTAATTAAGTAGTTTGTCGTACTAATGATATATCTATCTCCCAACCTCTTAGTTGGTGGATTAATCAGCCCAAAAAAATCCACTACCCATTTATCAAATGTTTGTAACGTTACTAAGGGAATTTCGTCTCTCCTAGAAGGCTTCCCAAGTCTCTGACAAACTTCACAGCTCTGATAGAATTCCTTAGCATCTTTATGAAGGGTAGGCCACCATAGTTGTACATGCAATATATTTTGAGTTGTCTCTTTTCCTACATAGTAACCTCCTACAACCCCTTCATGTTCCTTTGACAATATCATTTGTCTTTCATGCTCTAATACACATCATCATAGAATACCATATGTGCCTAACTTATACAAATTTATTGCTATCAGCTGGTAATTTGTTGCCTTCATTACTAGCTTCTTCTTATGTGCCCTTGTAAAGTCTAGTGGGGCTACTCCTATACTAAAAAATTGGACTATGTTTGAAAAATATTCGTTAACCATCTAGACTGCAAATAAATGTGTGTTTGGTAAACTGTCATCCAATTTTCCTGCATCTTCACCAGATAGTATGTTCGATAATGATCTGGTACCAAATTAAATTTACCTTGTTTCACGATTACCTCAAAGTCATATTATTGGAAAAAAAAATAGCCATTTTCATATTCTCCCCCCAACAATGGATTTTTCTCTAGGTATCTCACCGTAGAGTGATCTGTATACATCCTGAAGTGAGATCCAAGTAGGTAATTCCTGAACATATGCAAGGCATACACCATCACCAAACCTTCTTGTTCTGTCATAGTATAGTTATGTTTTATAGATAAAAACTTCCTTCTTGCAAATGAAATTAGATGTTCTATATCTCATTCACCTGGTTGAGATAATACTAGTCCCAATGCTATAGACAATGCATCCACATGTACATGGAAATCCTTTCTCCAATTTGGAAACACTAGAATCAGTGCAGTGACCATATTTAGCTTCAACATGTCCAGACCCTACTGGCATTGCTCATTCCACTGAAATTTAACTCCATTATTTAAAAACTTCTCCATAGCGGTTGTAATTTGTGCATATCCCGTGGTAAACTTTCTATACTATCTAGTATGACCCAATGTGTCTCTCAACTATCGTACTAAAGTTGGTGGTGGAAAATCAACAATTATTGTTATCTTTGCATGATCCATTAACAATCCTTGTTTACACACCACATAACCCAACAAAATTCCAAAAGGCGTACAAAAAATTCATTTCTTCAAATTCAATGAGATCTGGTATTTCCTACACCTATCCAAGATTAACTGAAAAATTTAAACATGATATTAAAATAGAATAAATACTATCCAATCATCTAAGTACACTTCTAAGAACTTATGAATGAACTCTTTCAAAGTTGTGACAACTACTCTACAAAATATTGTTGGTGCATTCTTCAACCCAAACGACATAATTGTGTATTGATAACAACCCCATTTTATAACAAAGGTTGTCTTATGTCTGTCTTATTGTACAATCTTGATTGTAATGCCCATAATTATATATAAATATCGTTATCAACAATTTATTTCTTAACTAAGGAAAAACCTCTTGAGCATAATATTGATATTCATACCAGCGACTTCAGC
>SNQJ01S0022359.1:33887-45804 GCA_010110895.2 Picea sitchensis | reverse complement strand
ACTCCCTACCTAACTCCTTATCCCATTTTAATTATCTTATCCACTCATTAAATATCTTATCCATTCATTAAATATCTTATATCTTCTCGGGATTCTTATGTGATCCTTTCTTGTATACGTAACTTAATTTAAATGTTATATTTATTCTCCACCTTTATTTAATACTTAATTAATTAATGAATTAATTAATATTTAAATGAATCGTTAACCATCATGACTAACTCATTAATAATAATAAATTAGAATTGTTATTTTAAGACATAAATGTATTTTAACTAATCTTTTAGGATTATATTAATAAATTAATTATACTTAATAATCAAGGGTCGTTACATTGATCTGGTGATATCTAGAGAATCCATCCATAAAATATTAATCCTCCTAACCCCCAACATTTTCCAACACTTCATCTATGAATGGGGTAGTCTCGTAAACAAGTATCATTCAAATTTCTTATATCAACACATGTCTTGATTCCTTCTATATTTTTGTCTTGAACTACCATTGGATTGATCCACTCTGATTCTTCAACAGGTTTTATAATTCCAACTTCTAACATCCTTTCCAACTCTACTCTTACCTTCTTCTTATATTTTGGTTTCATTCTATATGGTCTATGTTTCACTGGTTTTGCATCTATATTCAACATAATATTCATCTCACCTAATTCCCCAATAATTATTTTCATCTCTAAAAACATAGTGGGAAATAGATCTTGATATTCATGCAATAGGTCGACAATTTTCTCAACTATATCATCACTCCAATAGCCTCCTATGTTTGCAAACTTAGGCTTATATTTTGTACCAATGTTCACTTTTCATCTCTTCAAAGGCTTGGTGTACATTGCAGATTCCATCTCTGGTCCCTTTAGTGGACACTTTCCTTCAATCTCAGGCATGTGAAAATTATTTGGGCCTTCATCTTCATGATATATTTCAACAACATTATAACATTCCAATACCTCCTCAATTGTCGCAAAACATTTAGGTACACTATACAAATTTTTTTATCCCCACAAGTCTTCAAATGAAAAAATATTATCTTTGATCACCTCCAAGTTTGAATCAACCAAAGGATCGTTATTTTCAAAACTAAACACTATCTTAAAGTTTATATTCAACTCTTCCCAATCTATTGTCCCTCTTCGCATTTCTAKCTCTATGTACCAATKTTTCGGAATTATGTCCAAAGTATGCACAATAAAGTGTGTCCAGTCTTGCTTAGGTATTGTTCTCCATGTCRCGATACACTTTGTAATATGTTCTGCAAGGAAATTCAATCCAATATACTTCTGTATAGAATATKTTTTCTCTTTCTCGAACCTGATCTGTAGTAACATTTTGCATTGTTTCCAATCTTCTCTTTTGTCCTCATGTGTATCCCACCATATCTCTGAAGTTTCTTTCAGTGYGACATCCAAAGATAATAGTCATTGTTGTTCCAGTATCTACATTTCAAAATCTTTGATAAAATATTCTATAGGTTTTAGTACAGTAAACTTTGGTGGATCACATACCTTTGTTCTGATCCATCGTAATGCACRGGTAATATGAGAACATTTTTTTGKCAATACTTCATGCAGCCTTTGTTGCAAATTCGTCAAATCCTTTTCTAAGTCCTACACATAGGAGATAATACCTCTCCAACCGAGTACACTCTCAGGTGTCGTATTCACATAATCATCCATTCATGCAATCATATTATACAAATTATCAAGTTCTTTTCTCTTCATTGGTTCTACAAATATTATTCCTTCAATGGGATCTGGTGATGTAGTAACCTTCAAGTCCTCTACTTCAAATACCATTTATCTCTTCTTTAGATCTATGATATTCTAATTATCAAATGCCCAATCAAGTCCCAATAGTTATGGATAAGGTGTATTTCCATCTACTATTTTGATCACTTTGAAGTTTGTCAATATTGACACTTACCCCTGTCAACCTTCTAACTGGAACAATCTTATGTTGGTTCTCTAATCTCAAATGGATAGAGGACCAAATTAAATTTGTTTGACCCATCATCTACCAAATATGTCTTAGGATAACATTCACATTAGACCCTAGATCCAAAATGATATTTTCCATGTCGTAATCTCCTATCTATGCATTAGGCCGAAACTCCCTATTTATTCTCTTATTTTGGTGTACCTGGTTAAGTGATCCATGTATGATAGGTAGCTCTTGTTCTTATGAAAAATGGTCAATCATTCCTCACATAATACTAAAATAAAAATCATCCTTCATTAATTCTAAGAAACTTCTTAAAATGTCTTTGAAAGTACTTACCTTCTAATTTTTCTTCTCTGAATGGTCATATACTAGAGGCATATCATATACCGGTGGCCTATCATACAAATTTGGTGTGGTCAATGTTGATGTTATCCATTCAACTCGTATCACTTATTTTCTAGCTTTCTAGTAGGTATATTTCTCTTTTCTAGGATCAACTTCTTTCCTTACCCACTGCTGGATTCTATTCCCTTGATCTATTGCATCAACTCCAATTCTCATCCCTCTATGTGTAACAACTTCTATCTTAGGTTGTTCATCATGATCCTCGACTGATATCATTTGTACATTTGCGTTCCTCTTTTCTTTCCTTGTCACAATCAATTGTGGGAAAACTTCCATCGCATGGTCTAGTGCTTTGAAATATGTACATGTCATGTAGGGATTCATACATTAGTTAGCCAAGTGTCTAGGTTGATTACAATTAAAAACAATAATAGGTCCTCTTCCTATGCCAAATTCACCTCTTCCTCGTTCTCTGAATCCTCCTCGACCCCCTTGATTATAACCTCCTCTAGGAGTATTGTACTATGGAACTAATCCTTTTGATTCTCCCCCTTGGACTCTAAAATCATTTGTAGTGCATTGTCTCATTAGGTACAATGCGCGGAAGTCCTTCTCATATTGTCCTACTAACTTACAAAAATTGAAAAACAAGTTCCTTCCAGTGCTTTGGTATTTCTGCATCAATGGACAATTATGAGTGTGGTGACCCATCATCTTGCAAATATCAAACCATGGCCCTAGTTGATTAGTTGATTTGGTGATCCTATATTTAAATATCATTGCAAAGATGGACATTCATTCTTATGATGACCTTCAGTTCTGCAATTAGTGCACCATACATTTTCACGCTTTTATTTCCCCTTAGAAATATCTTGTAATTGGATCGTCAATGCAAATAACTATGACTGAGCTTGATCCATTCATGTGCTACTTTTTCCTACAGGGGATGATTCTAATTTCATAGAAAAATCCATATCTTTTTTCGGCGTTGCAATCTTCTACTACGTCAAGGGGAAGTGTATATGTGGAAACAAACTTGAAATAAACCACTCCCTATGTTGCTCATATGGAATATAGAATGACGACCGTTCATTTAGTATCGTAAATATTTGGTCAAAATCCCAAATCGATTCATTTACTATCTGCTCAATCTCCTTTGTCTTTGTAATGCATTGTGGCTCAAACTTAGGCTTTTGGAACTCTTTCAATAATGATTTATTTACTTCGGCCCATGTTCTAGTCTGTCCCATAGGTGTAGTATTATGATATTTCATATACCATAATAGTGCATGTTCTTTGAAGTTCATTTCCAACTGTGCAATTTGCACATCATCATCCTGGACATTCTTCTAAACCGCCCCCATGAAAGAGAGGTATTCTTAAGGTGGGATCTACCCCTGCCATCATATTTTTCATAGTATTCCTTCTTAGTGACACTATCTGAAGATGAGTTAATGCACTACTTCCACTTATCTAACTCCCTTTAGTGTTATTCTTACTTCCCTTACTAACTACAATTGAGAAAGCTTCCTCATATCTTATAGATGCACAAGGGGTCATCGATTTGATGTAGATTATGACCTAAGTGGTATCTTCTTATACCATACTATGTTGACCTTCTATGTGTGGTATGATATGGACTATTAAATCGATATCTCTCTCTTCAAACTCACTATCATTCCCTTCTCTCTTAGCAACAGTCCTCTTCCTATTCGACTTAAATCTCTTACCACTTCAAAATACTTCGTTCTCTCATTTTGTCACACCTTCCTCTTCTTTCAACATCATAAACTAATTCTTTCCTCTTTTATTCTTCCCTGTGACACTCAAACCATTCCCTAGTTAGTTCCTAGTTCCCCCTATGCGTGAAGGTGCTTAACTGTTAAGGAAATCAGATTCCATATTCACGACCCCCTTTTCACACAATAACATATTAATCCACATATATAATGAATTCAAGTATCTTCTACGTGGTCCATTACATAATTCCCTTTCAACAATGTTATATGACTGAGTACAATCTATAACAAATCCAGTTACATACCCTCCCAACATACTATGCAGGTAGTAATCAACTGCATGTGACACCTTATTTCTTATAGCATCAAGTTCTCATATTAACTTAGTATTTCAATTTCTAGGAATATCAGTGCGATGTCTTTTGATCGGTTCAACAAATATTTGGATCCACTCTACTAATACATTCAGGAAATCAACAAAGAAAATTTCATGCATATCTGTAAAAACATACCTTTGTAACCATTATTTTGTGTTGATCTGTGAATTTTTTTTTTGATCTACTGCAAACTTGATCTCCTTAGTGTTCAACCATTCTTCGATCTCTTCCTTAGTCATCCTCCACATTCCCCTCATTCACAAATCGCGGACCCAACAATAGAACCATTTTTTGGCACGTAGTGGGAAGATCTGGGGTTAATCATTAAATCACCAACAAATCCCTAAAGATATCGACCCTTTCAGAATCACTCGCAAGCAGGTGAAGTATGAACCTAGGTACCTATTGGGACTGTAGGAACCATGTTTCCGCAATCATGGGAGAGTATGAGGCATTCATCCTAACCATTCACTTATTATTCATTCTTTTATCATGTGTGTGAAATCATAATAGTGTACTAACCTATGACAAATTCATCTTATATACTCATTCATCATATGCGTGGAACCATCAAACACATATTCATATTAAGTATTAAGCATCTATCATATGTGCATAGTGAACAAAATAAACAAACACATCATGACATCAAAACACATAAAAACACAGAGGTTTAACGTGGTTCACCACAAACTCGGCTATGTCCACAACGATTTGATTCTTATATTATTTATTCATATTCTTAATTACATTCATGTGCACTGTGCTCATACAATGATCTTCAACAAAACCCAAAACTACCCATGTTGTTCTATGTTACAATGCACACATACCTCTCGAGTGATACTTGACTCATCTCATACTCATCCACTTCAACAACTATATCATACTTCTAGCTACCATATAAAAATAAACCTCTACCCCAACAACCCATTACATATTTATAGTCTTTCATTAGGGATAATCCCATTACAAAGTGGTTAGAAGTGGACAAAATGTCCCAAAACTCCTCACTAACTTCTGCCTTTTTCATGTTGACTCATGAAAATGCTCTAACTTCCTTTCGTGCATGCTGCGCCTTTGCTGACATGTCATGAGATCTGCTCCTACACGATTCCCAAAACTTACCCAAAGTTGTCCTGCTCCAAAATGGGGTATTCCAATTTTCATTTAAAGGCACTAAGGATGACACTTGTGATAGTGAGTTTTTCTAGCTTGATTATAGATGAGAGAGCTCCCAGAGTAACATTCTATGTAATACTATGAATGTCTCTTCCCTAACCATTTTATTTTAGTCCAAACAATATACAAATACATTCTTAGGCTAATTCATTAGCTCCTTACTTTGTCATTTTTTAATCACACAATGCCTACATACTAATGAGCTATGTTCTACTACTATATTTCAATTAAAGTGATGCACAACAAAGTTATTCAAGTAGGTATGGAATGTTTCTGGAAGCCAATTTATAGAGTTTTTAGGATATTGGCACCAAATTTGCTACCATTTAGAAGCATTTCTAGGACTAAGTTATCAAGAATTTGAGAAATTTTGGCTAAGATTTTTTGAGAGGAAACAACAAATATTGAAAAATAGAGAAACTGGAAAAATTGAGTAGAAGAAAGAAAACATAAATCAAAGTTAAAAAACCATGAGGAAATAAAAGAGAAAAAACAAACTTTTATTTATGTAAAATGAGGGGTTTTTCATAGTGGATAGTTGATGTAATGTTCTAAAATTGGGCCATTTATGGGAAGGCAATCATCTCCCCCTTCAAGGTTTCTTAACTGGTAAGTTCCTTGGGAAATTTTCTCTTTGATTGTGTAGGGTCGAAGCCACATTTGTTGTAATTTTGAATGTTTTCCTTTATCCTCATGTGTTTTGTCCTATTTGTGGACTAAATACCCAACTTGCAAATATTTCTCATGAGAATATTTCTTATCACACTAGAGCTTAAAAATTGGTTGATGAGTTTCAAACTTTTTCTTGGCCTTGGGACAATTTTCTTCTAGGTTCAACAAGGTATCAATACTTCGTTGGATGATGGGACACTCTCTCTCTAGTGATATTGTTGGGTGAGTTGTAGGGAAGAAAGGTAGATGTTTGAAGGTAAAATAACTTCTTTCCCATAAACAAAACAATACAAAGAAGTTCCTAGAGAGGCCTTAAGGGTGACACGATCATTCCAAAGGGAATTAGGTAGAGAATTATGCCAGTTTCTCTGGTGATCGACTACATTTTTCTTAAGTATTCCGATCAGGTTCTTATTTGTGGATTTGAATAAACCATTACTTTGAGGGTAGTAGTTGGATACATATTTCATAGTGATCCCCTTTTCCAAATATAAATGAGATAATTTTAATGATGAAAAATAAGTTGAATTATCGAAAAAGAGAGACTTAGGAATGCAAAACATAGTGATAATATGTTGTCTAAGAAAATTGATCATTGTTTCATCATTTACTTTGGTTAACGATATTGCTTCAGTCTAGCATGTTAAATAGTCAGTAATGGTTAGGATATACCTGTGTTTCTTAGATGAATGAGGATTGATCTCATCGATGATGTCCAACCCCCATTTTTTGAAGGGTTCTTCAGTGGCGACAGGTTAAAGCAAAACAACTGCCTTATATTCTCTCCTTGCATATTTTTGGCATGAATCACAACTTTGTGAATATGCATGAGCATCCTTAAATAGTGTAGGCCAATAGTATCCAACACTCAATATCTTGTGAGTTGTTGTATCTCCTAAAAAATGGCCTCTTTCTAGTCCATCATGCATGTACTCAAGTACTCTCTCATTATCTTTTTTTTCAAGGAAATGAAGTAATACTCCATCATAGTTCTTCTGAAACAAGATGTCATGCACCAATTGATATTGTAAATATTTCAGTCTAAGGGATATTTTCTCTTTGGCATTGAGGTTCTCTAGAGTTGTACCATTTTGAAGGTAATAGTTGATATCATTGTAATATAAGCCTTAAACAACTAGGATGTAAGGAGCATGTTGTGAATACATAGTTGGCTCCTCTTTCCATCTTTTTTCTTCTTGATCTTCATCACTGATATCTTGTGTTACCAATTTCCAAAGGCTCTGACCTTTCACGATGTTGGATGATTAAAATTCAAGGTCATATTTTTATAAGGTTTTCATCCAATTACCTCATCTCTCTCCTAGATCCCTTTGAACAAAAAGGAATTTGAACTCTAGATGAGGGATGATAAATTTCGTGTGGTTCTTTAAAATGTAAGTTCTGAACTATTTGATTTCTTTGTGGAAAAAAAAGGATTTCTTATCCATCGGTAGGTACTTTAGTTCACCGCATTGTAATGAAATGCTCATGAATGAAACAAAATATTCATTTCCTTTCTCATGCTTTTATGTGAGAATTGTTTTGAGGGAATGATCAAACGCAAAGGTGTATAGCAAGAAGTCTTTATCAAAATATGGGCTTTGTAGAGACGATGAAACAACTATAGTGGCTTTGATATTTTCAAAATCCTCTTTCTCAATAGGTGTTCATTTGAATTGAACGTATTTCTTAATCCTCTACTTAAGAAATTTGGTGATTTCAACAAAGTATGGAATGAATCTTCTTACAAAGTTGATCTTTTCGAAAAAGGATTTCATTGAATTCTTACTATGTGGTGGAGGAATTTGCAGAATAACTCTTGTTCTTGTTAAAATATTGTGTAACTTCAAAGAGTATTCTTATCCCCTTTTGTGGATAAAACAAAATATAATATATATATTGACAAGTCATCCCTATTGTGCCTACACAAGACAAATGTAAAATAAAAAGGTAAAGTGGACACGTCGGCCCTGACCTAATTATTGGGGAGGCACAACTTGTATTTATAAGAGGCCTAGCATATCATTTGTACACACACTCATCAAGCTCTCTCTATCAAGGGCGCAAGTCTAAGAGTGATGCAACTAGAAGGAGGAGTGATGCAACTACAAGGAAGAGTACCTCAGTAAAGGGTTTTGGTTATCTTGGTGAAGGATTGTCTTGGTCTAAGTGGTGCGCTACTTTGTTCTAGTTAGGATTTCTTGTGGATATTATGTTTGGTGAGATCTCTCTTTTGAGAGACACTATACTTGGTTATTGAATCTATATTAAAGAAGTTTTGATGGGTTTTCTTCCCCTTGAGGGTTTCCCAGGATAAATTCTTATGTACTATGTGATTGTGTTTATTTCAGTAATATCCTTATTATGATGTTGTTATAATGAATATTAATAATAACAGATTAAGAAAGAAAATTTAACATGGTATCATACTTAATTTGAAGACAACATATTTCACATAAAAAGAAAAACGTCATTGTGGCAATACAAGAAAATTAGGGATTTTTATTGAAGAGGAATTTCAGCCCAAAGATCATATAGAAAAGTGTGCCCTAGCCTAAGGAGCTCATTGGCACCTTCGACACACCTTTTCAGTGGATAGAATTCCCAGAAAGTGAAACTCCATTTTTCACCAGTACTAGAAGTACCAGAACACCAGAACTAGTACCAGAAGTACTAGTCCAGATTTTCGCAAGCTCCGTTTCAAGGAGTAAAATTTGGAATTTTCAGAAATTGACTATACCAACATACTCGCCTCAGTCCAATGCATCTTTTTGTGAGTTCAATTTTTAGATCCAAGAAATTTGATTTTTTTTATTATTTCTATAGCCCAAAGGGCTAGGGTTTCTATCACAAGAAAGAATGGCTACCAGTATGAGGGTAGAAGACAGGCTAAAAGGATCTAGACACTTCACATCTTGGAAGCATAGGTTGTAGATGATTCTATATGAGAACATGCCACATTGAGTGTACCAGAACCAGAGGAAGAAGAGAAAAATACCAAGCATAAGGAAAAGGGAAAAGAAATTATCAAGCACATGTGGCAGAGGAAGAGGAATATCCTCCCTCAAAGAAAGATTTAGTAGAAATTGACGATTATGTACTTTAAGTTGAAGATAGTTGATCTGAAAAAAGATAGAAAATGGTGGAGTCTGTGGAGCCTCCCTACACAAAAACAAAATATAAGTATTCATGTTATTTTTTAGTATCTTGTTTACTTTAATGATTTCTCATTACAGGTTAGATTTTTGTGAGAATGTTAATTAACCTCATTTTACTTCAGTGTCTATGCAGACTTATGAATGAAGTATCAAATAAGAGGATAAATAAAGAGATAAAATCATTATTTCAGGTATGATCACTCATGAGAGTGACAAATGTATGTGTTTAGTTATGATAGTAAGGAAAAAAATGGTAATTTCATATTTAGAGTGAAAAATATTTCAAAAGTCTTATTCATGATTAGGGTTTCATATGTGTACATGGTTGAACAAGTTTTTCTTAAGAAAATATGTGTACTACTCTGATAGAAATCATGATATATTTTTATTTGATTATTGTTTATTGTTACTGACTGTTAAGAACCTAAATAGATCTACAAATATAATCACCACAAATACTGAATATACAATAGATTCATAAAGAAATATAGAAGAAACCACACTTTATTATTACCAAACCCTTGAGGTAGGGTAACACCATACAATGGATCCTATTATGGAAGGGATTCTCTCCTGTTCACTTGCCTCTTCGAGGGGGCATCCTCNATATACAATAGATTCATAAAGAAATATAGAAGAAACCACACTTTATTATTACCAAACCCTTGAGGTAGGGTAACACCATACAATGGATCCTATTATGGAAGGGATTCTCTCCTGTTCACTTGCCTCTTCGAGGGGGCATCCTCTTATTGAGCTATCGCTTCACAATACAATATTTATCTTCATATCTCATTACATTGATTGAACCCCTTTATATAGTGCTACCATCACCTAAGAACATTCTAGAGGAGGAATCTTCTATAAGTAGAACCTTCTAAGAAGCCCTCTTACATTTATTATATCTAATTACCCATTTATTATATCTAACTACCATAGTGGACCTTATTTAATAATATAATGGACATATTCCACCTTACATTAAATGACCTCCACTATTATCACTATGGGCCCTCTGGGCCCCCCCACTACCTCTCTATCTACCTTACATTCCACCCCCCTTATGAAAGTGTTGTCCTCAATGCTTGATGTACAACCATATACCAGGGTCCCATGGATAATTGTGGACCATAATGTTGAGGAAGATTGGAGAACCAAGGTCCCATGTAGAAAGGAAAGCCACCATTCTAAAGTAGTCCAACCACCATTGTAAGCCTGGGTCCCATGTCCAAGTGCTCATGTGAAATCCTCGTGGAAGATTTTGGAACCCAATAACCAACTCAAAATGATGCTCCAAAGACTGACACCTATCATGTGGATACAAATAAGAATATCCAACCACATAGTGGAAAAGGGTTGTAGCAGAATATGGAAGGAATAATATCACTGTAGAATATGCAGGATGGACACTGGTAATAATCATTGGCTCTTGATTTGTCACATTGATGATGTCTACAGAAGGTGGATTAGAGTCATCAAATAAAATATGAAAGTGGTTCTCATCCCAGAAATGACAACTATCCATATACCAATCATCACAATCAGCCTCAAAATCATACCAAGCATATATTTCTTGATTATATTCATCCCTCATGTCCACCATAAGAAATATATGTTGCATGTTATCCAATGAATCTCAAATACTACAGAAACTATCATTGAGGCCATTTGCAAGGTCATGCAATCTAGCATCCAATGTGTCATACAATTTGGATTTGAATGCTTCAAGAATTCCCTTGAGGGTTTGAGAGGAAATATCCATCTGAGTACCCTATGAACTCTTTTTTCCCACATCCGTCATGAAAAAACCCAAAAAATAGAACAATAAGTTACTGTAGAAAATCACAGCGTTTTCTGGAAAAACCCTGAAAAACTGTTGAATTTAAAATGCTCATAACTTCACTTTCCAGACTCCGTTTTGGCTGATTTGTTTTTTGAAATTGGGTAAAATTGTGAGAGAAACTCAGATATTTAATTTACTTGGGAAAATTCGGCCTTCAGAAGCTACAAAAAAAAAAAAATCACGCCGTCGTCCGTGGAAAAAACCTTAAAAAATTGCAGATTTTAAAACTTCAATATCTTGACTTCCCGAACTCCATTTCAGACGATTTGTTTTCTGAACTTGGGTTTTTTTCTGAGATGAAGTTATATACACAACCTGTTTCTTCAAAATTTTCACAGAAATATACTAAATTTTTTTGGAATGTCGCAGCCCTCTTTTTCTTCTCCGAAAAAACAAATCTGCAAAAATAAAAAATATTTGCCCACAATGTTTGCCAAGGAAAGTGCTTTGATACCAGTTGTTAAGAATATGAATAGATATACAAATATAATCACCAAAAATACTAAATACACAATAGATCCACAAAGCAATATAGAAGAAACCACACTTTATTATTACCAAACCCTTGAGGTAGGGCAACACCATACAATGGATCCTATTATGGAAGGGATCCTCTCCTGTTCACTTGCCTCTTCGAGGGGGAATC